>JAOTRQ010044384.1:0-17010 GCA_028565875.1 Hoplisoma paleatum
ACACACACACACACACACACACACACACACACACACACACACACACACACACACACACACACACACACACTTTGGGTTAATAAAAGATTGATTGATTTAATAGTCTACATTGGAGTAATGTTTAAATCCTTGTGTGTCACATTTGGCTCAAACAATATAAGTAATATGAACAGAGTGCTCTTTATCTAAACATTACAGAGAATCATTTCTTTTTATTTTACCAAAATGTCATGCCATTTCATCTTATGTAAGATATTTCTCTTCCTTACACCCTTGTTGTGTCTGTTAGCATTTGCTGTCAGGACCAGCTGTTACGAGCTTGATAAACAAGATCAAGACTTCCTTGGAATGGCAGCACAGCTGAGAAATTTAGGATGATGTAGCTGCACATTAATAATAAAAATAAGTCTAGAGTTTAGTAGAGTAAACAGGTTAATATTTATGCCTCTGATACTTACTACGTGGGCAGGAAATGGGGCAATATAAAGAACAATACTGTGACAGTGGTTCTTGGATATATTAAACTGTTTATCACAAAAGCTCTCCCAGGGCTTAGAGACAGGAGATTGTGTCACAAACCAGATATGTTGCAATTTAAATGAGATAACATGCGAATTGATGAGCACTCTGGGGTTATTAGAATACTAGTTCTGTCTACCAAGTGGCTAATGCCTGACACAATTCTAGATATGCTAGGTGATCACTACTATCTTCAGGTGCTGATTGCTTTGAAAAAAATGTGTTACATTTGAATGAAATAATGAATTGAAGAAATAATCTGAAGCAAATAATTTTTTCATACCAAGCAAATTTCATACCAGTACAGTATGTGTATAATTTATTGGATTTAGTAAGCCTTTCGAAACATGCTTTGAACCCAAGATGCTGACTGAATTGAGAATCAAATGTGTGACTGTTTGAGTCATTTTAGAGTGGATCAGATTCAAAATCAGGTTGTAGAAATCAACAGCAACAACAGTCCTAAATGGTTAGATGTAGCTGTAAACTTTCAGGCCGCTGATCTTACTGATGTCTGAGAACGCTTAAGTCTTCATTATTTTTTATTATTATATAATATATGCATATTAGTTAAGTAATTTATAAACAAGAGCAATCCAGTTTCTCTATGTAAGAAGCTACAAAGACATAAAATACATAAGAATTTAAAATGCCTGCTGTGAAACCCAGACACATTAAACTTAATAACAGTGACTCCAGTTGTGGATGATGTCCATGTATTGTCTGATGCAATGAGCTAATTTGGGCTGTTCTGGCTTAAACAACTTTATTTGAAATTCCTTCCACATTGTACAGCACCAAACTATTTAATACCTTAAGCATGCTGGACACACTGAATTATTTGTCTTTGTTTTACTGGGTGTTGGGCAAACAAAACTGTATTATTTCTTTTATATCTTAATTCACTAGCAACTGTATTTGTTGGCATTCAAACCAGTATAACTCATTATATAGTCATTAAACTTTCATAATACAAGTATGTTAAATATAATAAAAATATTAGAAATGTAAAGATGAACAAAAAGGCATTTAACATTATTTGTGCAGTCTTTTTTATTATTAGCAAATGACATTTTTTCCAGAATTTTTGGATCTAGGATTATTCCAATCACCCTTTAATGGTTTGCTAATAAAATTAATTTAAAAAGGCACTCATGTCCATGTTAAGAGAAAGTCTAGCTTTAATTAGTATGTTGTGTAAACTAAATTGTGGATATGTTGTCTTGAGTTACAATTACAAAAATGTAAATTATCATTTGAAAAATATCCCAATGGTTAAATTAAGTCGCTTTGATGCACTTTTTTCATGTTTTGGTGTCAAGAACTAGCAATTACACCAGCAATAATTACAAATTATTACAAATAATTACAGCTAGATCACTTATAATGCGTCAGTCTTATAGAGAAAACAAACGCAAACAATAAAAGACCCAATGATGTGGAGTGGGGGGAAAAGTATGTATCATTTACTTATTATTAGCAGCATCAACGGGCCAGGAGATGCGCCATTCTGTCATAAAAGTCCTGTAAAACCGTGTGGACAGAAAGACACCAGACACAAAACCCAAACAAATTCACACAAAAAGGCAGTGACTATAATACAGCTCCTCAACTGATTAATCAGCCTTAAGCCCCCATGAATTTACCTCCCAATGAACTAACAGATATGTTGGCCTACCCTAATATGAGTGACAGGTCATTAAATCCCTTTTCCAGCAATATCAGTTGATTAGCTGTTCTTGATCAGCTGATCTGGACAAGCAAATATCTAAGAGGCCGGATGAGGTCTAAGAGAGCAGTGCAAGTAACAACCAAGTATTTTCAGCGAGGTTGTTCACCTTTAAATAAAAGTTGCGCAGCTGAAGGCATTTGCCACTATTTTATCATTCTGTTTTTAAAGACCGGGTTTGCAAACATTGTAATGCCAGCATTGTCAGGAAAATCCAATCTGTTTGATCAGTATAATGGTCTCATTATAAGATAAAATATTGTGTGATGTTCTGCTACTCTATACGACCTTAAAATAACCAAAGAATAAACTCGAATAAATTGACATTTTGGAGCTTTAAAATCTCCTTGGCTTTGGTACAAAACTTGAATTGAGCTTCAATTCAATTGAGCTTCACCTACTTCTACCTCTTTTTCCTAATTACTGATAAAAGCAGTGTATCTGGAGTCTGGCGTCAGGCTGAAATGTTGTTGCAATTTCCTTTAGGACTTACAGAGTAGTGGGTAGTCTTTGATGAAAGCGCCACTGACTCACACAGTATATGATGCACCCTTATTATTACAAATCACTACACAAAAGCCTTTGTTACATCACAGATTATGTTTCATCTTTTCCAGAGTCAAAATAGCACAGAACAATTAAGGTGCTATAGCTTTCAATGTATTCAGATAAAGGGCCTGTATTTGTTGTCATTGAAGTAAATCTATCTTGTAGATTGCTGACTGTTTCCTTTTGTTCCCATGAAAACACATGTATTAAATTACAGTTTATTAAATAGGTAACCACGGGGGAAATACCTGTGGTCTTTCCTGCCAAACTGAATCTTGATGAGACAGTGACCTCTTTCCAGTAAGATCCTATATAGTTTTTATTCATGTGGTAATTTATATGGAAAAAACATGTCTGGAGTTTACTAAGTATGTATATTAATCACAACTATGTCACAAATATCTTCAACTTTAATCCTAAACCCTTGTATTGTTCAACTGTATCGGGGTGGAAAAAAGATTAGCCATTGTGTCCAAAACACAATGTAACAATCAGTAACAAGATCCCCAGTACACCACCTACACTTCCAGTCCTTTAGCTTAGACAGTATGTTGACCTTCAAACATGAGCTTCCTGGGAAAGAAACAGCAGTAAAGCACAGGTGCAGAGTTTCTACTGCTAAAATGGTGATTGTAGTTACATGGCAGACAAGACAGTTTATGTGTATGGCTGACTAAGGATGTCATAATTTGTGATATAGCACTATAATAACTTCTGCAGAGTAGAACAAGAACAGATTGGAATGTAAAGCTTTAGAGTGCAGACTATATAGTAAAATCCAAGAAAAACACTTTGTGTTTTGTGAAATTTGTTAAACCATGTGAGTGTTAAATACATATTCATATGTGGGAGCACCAATAGCTGGCAACTGAGGGTTCTATTAGTTGCTGTTTAGTGAGTTATTTTTTAGACTGAATAGTCAAGCATACACACAAAACCAACATTGTGCAGAATAAAGTAAAACAACCAAAAAACAGATGCGCTTCTAAACCATGGCAGATGTTAGCCTTTACTAGTTGTGCTGATAATATTTTGCATGGATTTAAATTTATTGTTGTTTGGCAACATCTGAAACATTACACTATTTGATATGAACCAGGGCATTTAAAACTTGGCTTTACTGCTATGCTGTTTTTTTGCCATTACACATATACAGATGTACAGGGAAACGAAATGTCTCACATATCACAACTTGTCTGGAAGTTGGGGTCAGAGTGCAGGGTCAGCTAACGTACAGCGCCACTGGAGCAGTTTAAGGGGATGAAATATTTTAGCATTTCATGATTCTTTTAATATTTCGTGTTTGGTAGATGATGAAAACCTGAAGTATGAGCAGCCTTAAAAAGAGAAATGTCAGACAATGAACTGGTGGTTTCGGAGTTTGTAGCAGACATTAAATTAGGTTTATACAAAATACAACTGACCAGTAACAAACTATAAAATTAGTTTAAAAATTTATTAAAAATTATTTTTTAAAGTATTTTAAGTAGTTTTGTCATTGTATGTTACATTTGATTTAATTACTGTCCTAGACAGTATGAACAAAATATATATTTTTGGAAGAGATATTGTGTCTGTCTCGCCATTTTAGGATCCGTTTTATTTCCTTTTTTCATTTGTGTATTTCATAATAGATTTCATTTTCGCTCTGTAACATATTCCACAAAAGTTGAGACAGTAAAGTATTTACCACTTTGTAATGTTGTTGTTTCTAAAACAACACACTTAAAAGGTTTTTCACACTCATGAGATTAAGTGATCTTGCACAGTGACCAAACATACTTAAAAGCATGCTTAGATGTGCTGTTAAAAAGCACTGCTTTCTAACCTTATTTAAAAAGTGGAAAGAGAAGAAAAGGAGTGTTTGCTAAATAAATTCACTGAAAGCTGGAGTAAAATTGTTGTGCTTGAGCAGTTCAAAAGCAATTTGTGTTGGGGACTTTTCATTCTGAAGGCATTTCTCACAGACACAGCTAGCCAATAAAACATATCAACATGTGACCATGTAAGCATGTGACTGGTGTTGGTAGCACATGAAGAGCTTTTTGTCATTTTAATAGAGTTTTGAATAGATTTGTATCTATTTTAACATCATGATAATGTCATGATCTAAATCAACTTTAGTCATTGGCTCATAATTTTGTATATCCATGCTTGTTAAGATTATAATTCCAAATCAAGCATATGGCCAGAAGTCTACATTGTTTTGGTATTCTTTGTTTTTTCTTTTTCTATTTAAAAACATGGGCTTGTGACCAGACATATGCCGGTTTAATTCTGAGAGTCAACAGGTCACTACAAAAGTGTCTTTTTGCAAGGCGTCTAACCTAGGCACTAGACACATGCGCTCATTGCTGCCCCTTGGTAGGTGTTCACGGGTGTGTATAATTTTGTGTTTTACTCTAAAATCAGTTAAATCGGAAGGAATAGTTTCTATGTGTGTAAAGAGTATTCTAAATACACATATTCAAGCTGAAAGAACTTGGCTGCAGCTTATAGACAATGTTATTACAGTTGCTGACAATGGCTGGCCCAAGTTAATTCTAGGTCAGGTTGTGATTAGCTATTAATGAATACTGAACTTAGTCATTCTTTCTTACACTTTACAAGTCTTCTTTGAGATTTCCTAACACATTTAATAATATTATCAACTGTATGTAGAGAAATATTAAAATTCCTCAATTTCAATAAAGTTTTATAATAACTTATTGACAAACTAAACATCCTCTGGCCATCGTTACTCTTCAATCATTCAGTTGTGGATGCTAAATTTGTACCTAACCATGATTAAAATCACCTGTTAATATTCCCTCTTAAAATATCCCAGTTCACATTTTCAGTAGCATTGTTCATATTGAATTTGTCACACCTTGTTTTGTATGTATTGCAGGCATGAAATGTAGAATATGTTGTATGTACTGTATATTAAACATATTTCTAAACATTAATAGAAAGATTATAAAATATTGTGGGTTAACGTTTTATGTGCTGAAATAATATTAGTGTAATATATTCAATATTAGTGAAAGAAACTTTCTTAGATCGCATATTCCATACTTGCCCAACTTTTCAGATTATAGCTTTTCAGAGCAAAAATTAAGGCAAATCTAAAATTAATAACTGTCTCACATCAAAATAATTACATCAGAATTTTTTTTTCCAGTGATTCACCGATCTGTTACCAGTTCATCTGATTATTGAGCTTGAATGTTATATTAACTCTTAACTCAAATTTTGTAGAATATGTGTGAAAACATTGTTAAACATTGCCTTATCATATACCCTGATGACACCATAACGTTTTTTTTATATTGTAAATAGATGTGTCATTCAACTGTGGGCGTGTTTTATTTCATGAATAAAATGAAATGGTTCACAGACTGAGTTTAGATATGTAATAAACCTCATTTACAGTGATGTCATATGCACTTCGTCTCTATCTGAACCACTCCATCTGTCTCTCTTTGAATAGCAGACAGGAACAAGAAATACATCCGGCAGCTGGACAACTTTGTCTACTAACATTGACCCCATACACCACTAAACAGATGTCGTACTGTCTAAGGTCTTTCTTTATTTATTAATTGACAACAAGTGTACTATGAAATATGTCGACATTAACCAATTAAGAATGCCTTTTTTTAATTGTCACCATACACATGTACAATGAAACTGAAAACAGAAATTTACAAAGTTACACACTTAAACTGTCATAGTTTTGAACTAAGATGTCATGTGGTTGCATCACAACATGATGCCAAGAATTATTGTCTTTTTGCACCTCCCAGTAGCAAAATATTTTGCTACTATTTATTTTCAAAGTTACATCATCCCTCTTAGAAATAAAAGGTTTTATCTGCATTTTGAGCAGTCAAAACAAGACATTGTTTGACATTGCTTATTGTTTACGTTATTAGACAAAAAAATATAGTTTAGTGTAAAAAAAACATAGAAAAGCCTCACATTATGTTAAGAAGTTAATGATTTGACAAATGTCCGATGTCAAAACCATATATAATACTTAAGGGATGACATAAGAATAATTTCAGCGACCTACACTACTTGTTCTACATATGTTCTAAAGTATATTCCAAAATATCTGAAAATGACTTCTTTTGGACTTTCCCTTGTCATGCTAGACTGAACAGCTGCAGACTGAAAAAAAGCCCTATTCAGCATATGGGCTAGCTAATCGAATACTTGTGCAAGATATGAACTAATGTCTATAACACATTCACAGAGGTCAAAAAGACAGCTGGTAACCCAGCCATGGATAAATCCAGGATCCAGGTCTGCTGCCATTTTTTTCATTTGTTTATAAATACTGCATAAACTTGTGCAGTTAAATTGTGTATTCTACCTTAGTGCTAGTAAAATATGAATAGTGTCTTGCAGTAAGAGCTGTGCTCTATTTAAGTAAAGGACAAATCGATTTTAAAGTGACCATTACTCGGGTCTCAAATAAAGAAAATAAAACGTAATATTTTACAGTACATCTATAATTGCTTTTATACAAAGATCTGTTTCAATGTATGCTAACATGAGTTTGAGGTCTTAAATTTGAATGCCAGGAGTTGATGAATGATTGACTAATATCTGTAATAGGTTTAGCTCAATAATGATACAGTTGCAGCCTCCGATAGTTGATTGATAATGCCTTGCGCAGGTAAAAGAAGTAGTTGAGACTACACATGAGTCAGAATGGGTGTGTACAGTGAGGTTAGGCCAGGTTAAGCACCTGTAGCTGTAGAGAAAGAAACAATTGCTATGGCAGTGATATGACTGAATTACGAGATAAAGGGAAGGTTTAACTCCCAATGTAGTTTTGTAGATTAACTGACATATATCCATGTACACAAATTACTCAACCCCCAGTACTTGGTGGAACATCCTTTTCCTTTGACCATCCTCTAATAAGAAACTTTTGTGGAGTGTTTGCCAGGTCGTTGAGGTTTGATGACTTTTATAAGGCCAGAAATATTCTATGTAATTTAATATAAAAGAATAATTGCCCTAAGAAATAAACCCAGTCCCGTGATGATGTGAATGAGTACTCTGCTTATAAATAATATAATCTAAATCACCTGAATGTTGAGTCAGAAGGACACATGAAATTATTACTCAGAGATCAGAGAGCCGGATTGCTGACGTGACTTATCTGTTAGATATAAGCTCAAGAAGACATTTCCGCTTAATTTCTAGCCCAACCCTGGGCACACATGAGCACAAGCAATTTCCCATTTCTGAAAGGCATTTCTGTAAATATCATTGTTAAAAATCCATAAAGCAAACATGAGAGTCACACAGTGTCAAATATACGGTTTATGTACATAATTGGTTTCAGTGATGGTTACTTATTTACTGTCTAATACTTTCAATGTCAACAGTGTTCTCCCAATGTACTTAATTAAAACTATTAACCTAAACACAGAAAATAATAAAGCTGTACATAAATTGTATATTACACTGTTTACATATTGTGCATAGTTCTATTTTAATATTCTGTATGCTCATGTTATATACACATATGCATCCATTCCATTGTAATTTAACCTGTAAACAATTTGGTGAGGGGAAAATGTGTGAGGACCAAACATTCAGCATGACATTATTCGATTTTATAAACTATTTTATAAACTTGTTGCATCTAGCCCCTTTGCTTGCAGTAAATGATTCCATCTGTATATCATGTTTGTAGCATCTTCTATTACATATGTACATTATTTACAATATATCTATATTATATTGACATGTAAATTCTTTAATATATTACAATACCAGTGTATTCTGTATATTCTATAAATAAATAGCAATTAGCCGACGCTTTTATCCAAATCGACTTACAATGAGCAGACAGGGTTTTGCTCAAGGACCCAGCAGAGCCTGGATTTGAACCCGCAACCTTTGGGTTCCCAGCCCAACGCTCTACCCACTAGGCTACACTGTTTTGCACTTGCTGCTTATTGCACTTCTGGTTACAATTCTTAGAACTACAATTCTTTGTCCTGTACTAGTACATGTGTAATAACAAAGTTATAGTTAATATATATAGTTAATGTTTACAGCTTGGAACTCTTAATGACAGAGCCTTTCGCAGTACCCCGAGTTATGGTAAACTGGCTAAAGAATGACCAGGAAATGAAATAGCAAAATGTACTTTAGGTACTAATGATAGCAAGGCATTACTTCAGATCATGGCTAGCTTTTGATCTTCAGTGTAGTCTGATCTGGTATCAAAGCTTGGCACCAGAGTGCAAGGGGGCTAAATTTCAATCATTCTGCAACCAGTTCACATGTGATCCTTTCACCACAAGTGCTTAGTAGAATGTCAGAATTCTGGTGCCGTTATAAGATGAGTAAAGTAGACAGTATCAGTTTACAGCACTAACTCATCTAGATTTTATTTTGCTAAAAACTGTTAAATAGGATTTGTAGATCAAGCCCCAGTTCAGTTTTCATGTTCTCCCTGTATCTGTGTGGCTTTTCTTGAATAGCTCATTTCAAGACAAGCACTTCGGATGTCACTACAGTTCCGGTCTTGAATGTAACCAAACAGAGTAAAACCTAACAATTTGTCTTGGAGAATCTAACACTTTACATGGATAAACAATGAGACACCTGAATCTCTGAAGCTAAGCTTATCCTGTCTAAGTCTTTTCTTGGAATTTCTTAGGAAGTAACTTGAACTCTTTCAATAATCTGAAATCTGTTTTCTAAAAGAAATTATTTTGTCCATGTTAACACACTAGAATGTTAAGTACTACAAAATCTCACAATTTCACAAGTGTGTAGGTAAATTTTAACCAATCTACATGCTAGCTGTTTGTGACTGCGGTCACTTTTATTTCCAGTTTATGGAGCGGCTAGTATTGAATCTTGGGTGGGTCTTATTTGATTGCCCATAAATTAGTCACAGTGACGGGAGCAAGCTTGTAAATCCCGATCATAAAGCAATGATAACTGATAAAGCTATGATAGTCACACGCAGTCCAACACAATGTGTGGCGCACTAAATTCCTTTTCACCGGATTTCCACATTCTTTCATCATAGGGCAACAAAGCGAAACAATAAAACTGGTTTATTGAGTTTCTTATCTCAAACGCTATGACGCCATACTCTTTGTAAATGTGCAACTCATTATAAAGGGACTTTCTGAGACATTTAGAAATATCTGAAGTCTAATGTACCTTGGTAAATAATGTTCGACTCCAATGTCATTAACATAATAAAGTTTCTGTGGCAGGTAAAATAATATTTAGTCAGAGAAATTGCTCAACAGTTTTATTTAAATTAACATGTAGCAAAACCAAACATGTAAATAACTTAAAAACATACAAACTTTTTGCTTACATTTCTTGAAGCAAATAAATACGTAAATATACACAGATGATCCAAGGGAAATGAGTCGTTCCCTTATGAAAAAGTTCAGTCTTATGCGTCTGTTTGGCCTGTTGAAATATTATTTGAGTTTCTGAACAGCCCCAACTCAAATTCTCTTCTTGTATATTTTCTCAGACATGCTGAAAATATCCTCACTTTGGTCCAAGTTCTCTTTTCCATCTTAGTAATCTGCAAAAAGGAAAAATCAAGTACATGTTTTAAATGGTATTCCAATATTTAAGATAAAGTGATTTATATAATAGCTTGCTCTAAAAAGGTTGTCATTTATCAATACGTGTTTGTTGTAATTGTTCACCATAATTGTCGCAAGGTAATGTGCTTAACATAATTAAATGCTACCACTATTTTCACATACAAACTGCTCAGTTGTGTGTTACTAATGCTCAATAATCCTAGAAATCACAGTAACAAAAATACTCCAAACAAAAAATAGACATTTTCTTCACTGTGAGCACGAAATAGTCTTCATACTAACTTTTTACATTAGAACCTCTTAATCAGGACTGATTTGAATGATATTACTAAAAAACATTCTTTGCTCAATCAACCATCCACCATTCCTGGCATTCAATTTCAATCGTCTTGTTTCTTTACATTCAGCATATTAAAAAACCTAACAGGCTTGGTAAGGGCACTTCAATTGAAGTGAGTAGGCATTTATGGGCCAATTTGGCACCTCCAATCAACCTGGCGACATGTTTTTAAGACTATAGGAAGAAATCCACATGAATCACCAATGACCACTAATGTCAATATGATTTGGCATACCAGATCACTTTGATCAGTTTAAACTTATTTTCATAAAAAGGTTACCAGTCACACATATTCTAGAAAGAATGAACGAATGAACTTGCCAAAATATATCACTACTCCTGACAAATAGAGATGATATGGATAATATAATGTATATTGTTAGGACCCTAACAGGTGTACTATTACATATAGTATAGTAGGATTAGGATACCAATCCCAAAAACGTGGCTTTCACAAAATCCTTCGTTGTTAATACACAAAAAAAGTCAAGACCTATTTCGTATATGTAAATATAAAGAAAAGTGTAACGATTTGCTTATATAAATCATACCTGTTGTAAACTATTGAAAGATATTGTCCATATATGACAATGGAACAAAGACACCTGATGTAACGACTACAGAAGACGTTATATAATCTAGTTTGTATTTTAGATCTGGCTATGAATTGTGAGACTCACCCAGTACTCATCAGAAGAGGCCGGTGTTATCATGGTGCTCTCGCCGTGCGTTTGGAATCGGTGCGCGGTTCAAGAGTCGAACTCTCCGCGTCCTGTCTGGTTTTAAAGTGCTGGATGGCTTTACGGTTCTGGAAATCGATCAGTGTCATTGTGATGACTGCATTCCAGCAGATATCCTCACCCGAGCACCTGAAGTCGATCTCTTTATCGTCGGTGGTGACGATGGTGAAGTAGACGAATTTCCCGGTGCGTTCGACACAGTCCACTTTCTTAATGCACTGCAGCTTGAGCTCTTTGCTTTTGCTCTTCTTCTGAGTATCTGCGTAAATGATGAGACTGTCGGTAGTGAGGACACACGTCTTCCTCCTCCATAACTGAAACAGATTATCACTTCGCTTCTCCAGAACTCCCTCCTTAAGCACATTGACGCTCTCCAAAGCGGTCATTTTCATGATTTAGGTTTATGGTTCAAATATCCTTGAACGACAAGAAGCTTCACGGATTTAGTGCGTTCTTATATACGGCAGGTTAGAGCGAGTGGGAATGAATGGGGAGGGAGTGTTATAAATGTCGGAGCAGAGCCCCGCCTCCTGCGCGTCACTGGCATGTCAGTCATTCAGTGGACGAACGTGGGCGGAAATCTGGATCTGGTGACCTTCAGCCTCCAGCTAAGTCCCTAAAATACACCATTACAGCGCCACAACATCTGCAACTGCTCCCCTATACAGTCGCACAAGAAGCTCAGTAAACATGTTTCTCCATACATTCACATCTGTTATTTTGTATCTGCGTTTGTAAACCAATAGGATGCACAAACCAAGGCATTTCGGTCCCAGTCTCAAAGTTTTTATTGTTGTTTAGGAATTCAGAATAATTTTTCACCTTTGTGCTTTTTTACACACAGCAGAATTGTTCCTCCACATGGTACACATAGTGAAGGGACAGTGTAGCCTAGTGGGTAGAGCGTTGGGCTGTGAACCCAAAGGTTCAGGGTTTAAATCCTGGCACTGCTACACTCTGCTACATTGCTGGGTCCTTGAGCGAGACCCTTAACCCTGTCTGCTCCAGGGGGCACCGTACTGCGGCTGACCCTGCGCTCTGACCCTGACTACCAGAAAGGTTGGGATATGCGAGGAAACATTTCATTGTTCTGTACATCTGTATATGTGTAATGACAAATAAAATTGAATTTGACATGCCCAGCAGAGGTGGGCAGCTTTAGCCACATTTTGTCACATTGGTCTTAACAAGAGCTATATGCAATTTTTGACCCTAGAGGTCAGCACAATCGGATTGCAATGACTGAGCCTCACCTTGGGTAAACCACTTTCTTAATCATGGTCTCGCCCCTGCGAGGTAAGTATTTCAGCTATCCATACTCATAAACTCAAAACGAAACGTAGTACCTCCAGGATCACAGAACAAAAAGTGATAAACAATACAACACACACAAGCACACAGCAGTACAGAATACCAAAAGACATTTTAAACATCCTAATCTAAACAAGTAATTAATAGGGACAAGAAATGTGTTAGTACATGATAATATGGAAATGATACATAAGTCAGAATGTTCTGATATATGGTTAGCAGTGTAGAGTATAAGCAGCAGAGCTAACAATCGTGTATGCAAAAATGCAAAAAAAAAAAAAAAACTTTAGCAAGCTAAAATATATGTGCAAGGCTGTAAATAAAATCCACATTGTGATATATTGTGTGAGTTCATATAATGAAAAAGCACCTACAAATAGGTGACCCAGGCAATTGTAATCTGTTTAGGATGGCACTGTGACTTATCAGCAATAATATTCTGAATGTAATCCCCAAAAGTGGCAGTTCAGATCTTTTTATGTGGAGTTTGCTTTTTTTCATCTTCTGGGTTATCCCGGTTGCTCTGATTTTCATCCACAGTCAAAAAACCTGTCAATTAGGTGAAGTGGAGATACAAAAAAATGCTCATGAAACTTGTGTAATCAATAATTACTGTGTGTCTGTCATGAATGTAGCCAAAAGTTTTAAACGTTAAAATAAGTTTAATATTGTACATTATTTTAAAGCCATATTACACATTCCTGTTCCAAAAGCCTCAAAACATCACAGGAACGGCAAAGTGGCTCAGTGGGTAACACCACCGCCATAGCAAAAATGTCCTGGGTTTAATTAGAATTTAGATTTTTAAAACAATTTTGAATACCTTTTCACCACATGCTTTTACGCACTTAGAAACCATTCCTCCAGATTTAACCCAATATGTGCAATTACACACAAAATTACACACACTAGTGAACACGTGCTCGGCACAGCGAGTAGCACTAGCCACAGTGCCTGGGCAGCAGTTAGTTAGGGGTTTGGTACCTTGCTCATGGGCATGTCTGTCAAGATCTGTTGATTTTGGAATGAAACCAACAATCTTTTGATCACAAGCTTAGTTCTTTAACCAGTAGGTTATGGCTGCCTCCATGTTCATATCCATTAACAGTGATCTGTTTTTTTCTGAGTGAGATTTGCATGTTCTTCCCATGTCTTTGTAAGTTTTCTTATGTATGTCTGACATTCTCTCACAGTCCAAAGTGAGTGAGGTGAACTGCAGATAATTGTTAGAGAAAGACACATCGAATTGAACCAGGATCAAGGCGATCCAATACAAATTAGATTGCATATCATATTACAACAATTCCAGCGAATCAAAAAGCATAAAAGTAATAAGAGTTAATAATCCTTCAGTGCAGGTAGAATCATGTGAGAATTAACGTGCTTTGCTAGCACATCAGTATAATTGCAATGTGTGGGTCTTGAAGCATCTACAGTATGTCTTTATTATTTTCATATACAGTAATTCTTCAACTAAGTACAATCTGAATGTATCTTTCAGCATAGTGTAAGTACAATCTACTACTACTAAGTGTATTTTTTATAAAGTTAGTGCTGTCAAAGCATTTATTTTTTAAGTAAAAGATTACTGAAATCATGTGAATTGAGATTTCTGCTTAAATGACATTTTTAATGCCTTAACGACTGATCCAACATATGTTCACAAAATTGCGATAAGATTTAAGGAGTAATTCAGTTACAATTTATCCTTCTTTTCCTGTTGTGCTGTGGGCTGTATTATGGTTACCAGGGTGTGTGTAGGGGGTGTTGTCTAGGGCACACAGACACAGGCATGTCTGTGCTATGAGTCATTTTAACCCAAAGCATAAATTCCCAATTGGGAGGGGCAATGAAAACGCCTACTCAGTTCAAATATGGCTAAGCTTTGACTTTCTACTGTAAGATAAATTCATTGTTTCCCACCATGCACACTGCAAAATAGTTCAGAATGGATAAAAATCACCTTTTGTTTTAGCTAAGCTAATATTATATTGAATAAATAATCTTTTTAAAAAAATTTATATTGCTAACTTTGTGTTTGTTGGGGGAGATGTTAGCTAAATACTGTTTTCATGATTTTGGACCATTCTTTTCAGTGGGTGTATTTTGAGGACAAATTATTCTTAACATATGCTCTATTGCTTTAAGAAAGCCATAACATGAGTAAAAAACCAATCTATAATTTTGCAATCCATGGGATAATAACATACTGGGTTTTAAAGGTTACAAAAGACAATAACTTTATGAAAGTTAGAGGCACAATGAGAAAATCTACCTGGCCATTAAAAATTGCACATAATTTCCCCCATTGACTTTAGCAATCTAATTAGAACAAAACTGAAAACTGTGTTAATGCAGAAGACTTAAGAAAGGCTGGGACACATGTCTATGACAACCATAAGAAGAATACTTAACACCCAAGAACTCCATAGCTGGACTCGGGCCACAACACACTCCACTATTAACCAAGTAACATGAGAAAGCCTGACTGGAATACAAATTTTGAATTATTGGTCATACGGATTAAAGGTTTGTCTGGTGCCAGGATCAAACTATAAGCATAGATATGGACCAGTGCTACAATTTTTTACTGGGACATGTTTTACTGAGAATATTTTTTTCAAAAATCAAATCAATCACTGACTCTTAATTAATCCATCCAAACCGAAAACCCCACATTTTTAAAAATCCATTCTAACGTCAATAGTGCCAAATTTTGAGAAGAGTGTAACAGTTAAAAAAACCATTCCTTTCAATAAGGAAAGAAACTTTTACTTAAAACTTATGATGGCTTTATGAACATGATTAAAAGGGACTTCCCACGCTTTACTTGGGAAGTCTTGTTCATGCAGTCATGTCTGAACATGTCTAAGCCTGATTGCTTGTGAAAGGAAATACAGAGTCACTCTCCTCGGCTTCAGTTCAGAAAATCACACAGTAGCTCTTTCAGTTCAGCCCTGTCCAACACAGATCAAATTGTTTCAAAAGTACTGTTTTCTAAATAATGAATTCATCAGAGCATTTACCAGGAATGCCATTTACAATGTGCTCATCCACACACTTAACAACAAGTGCAGCAAATAAAAATAGTAATTTAATAAAAACAGAAAAATGACTTACTAATCTAAAAAATATGCACCATGTGTTCGGTACAATTGGCTGCAGTAAATATTGTAAACTGTTTGGATGGAAAATATAAGAAATCTGATGATTTATTTATGCAATGCAAATGTACATGATGCTAAATATGAAATATAATGAAAATAATAAAATAGGCTTTTATTCCATTAGATTTTCGGTCTGTTTATTTGTGGTAATTGTGGTTTTTGTTATCTGTTTATTGTATGGTGTCTCTGTTCACACACACAAAAGAAACATACCAATAGATGAACTGACCACTTTATCTTAACTTACCTTATCTTAACCATGCCTAATTTTGGACTAATGCCCTGTGTAGGTGTTTACTGTAAGACAAATGCATATTCAACAAAAAATATTAGTATTAAACTAAACAAAATGTATTATTATATTATTAAATGTTTATTCTTTCTAAAATTGATGTATATTCATTTAATTGTATTTTGATCACATTACTTAAACATAATAGACTCTAAGTGAAACATTTACATCATCTACATGTTTCAGGAGTCTTGTATGTATCGACTATTCACATATATTCTGTAGAATATATTACAAATTTTGATGGAGATCTTTGAGTCTATACCCTTAACTTAATTTTAAACTCAAACTATAGTAAAATTAAAAAATAAAGTCAAAGAAAGTCAAGTTCCCTAATTGATTTGATCCTTAGCTATAGTTACTGTAAATAGTTGAAATGCTCCTATCTCATAATTTTCTTACAGGTATTTAAATTCCAAGAAATCTTCAACACCTGGCTGAAGGTGGACTGGATTCTCTTAATTCTTTCTACCGCGTGTGTAACATATTTCGAGAATAGAAGAAAGGTGATGTAGAGAATTTTTGAGTGGCTTACAGACCTTGCATGACCCTCGTCAGAAAAAGGTGCCCACTAATGATGGATAAATAATGAAAATCATATAAAACTTACTACAACCCCTGGCAAAAAGTATGGAATCACCAGTTTTGGATGAGCACTCATTCAGACATTTCATTCTGTAAAACAAACTCAGATCAAAAACATGATACAATAATAAGGTCATTCCAAAGTGCAACTTGTTGGCTTTCAGGAACACTCAAAGAAATGAA
>JAOTRQ010044394.1:0-17009 GCA_028565875.1 Hoplisoma paleatum
GGTAGGTAGGTAGGTAGGTAGGTAGGTAGGTAGGTAGGTAGGTAGGTAGGTAGGTAGGTAGGTAGGTAGGTAGGTATGAACATTACTGTTCATACCTCTAATCTTTCCATGGCAATAAATGCAAATGTCTTTATTTGAATCCACACAAAACCACACTCCCAAATACATTCATGAACCTTCGGGAACAATATGTGGTCTGCTGGTCTTGTATATTTCATGCCTCATAAATTACACCCTGCCCCAAACAAGCTGTGATGTAAAACACCCCTCCGGTCTTGTGTTATTCCCCAGTGCAACCACAACGCTCACCCCAATGCTGACTTCAGGTGTTACAATTTGCAGCACAGCTGATTTATTATTGAGGGGTTATGTAAGAGACTTGGTCCCTCCCATGAGACAGGTTTTTTTTTTTTGCTCCGTCTCTTTTGTCTCCTCCATCTTAAATGAGATGTCAAAGGCGCCCCTTAATGAGGCTGCTTGGCGTGCCCATGTGGGTGGGAATGTCATCTTTTATTCCATCGCTATGTCTCACAATCTCTCCTTGTCTTTCCTTTTGGAAGTCACGGGTTGGCATATGACATTACCTTTGATCTTGCTTTGCTTGACAAGATATCTTCTGGTTTCTGTCACTCAGTGTTCGAATGGATAAATTCACAAGGACAGCGGGGGTTATAGTTAGATCCTAGCAATTACATTATAATAAACAAGGCTTGTTTTGTATTTTGTGTTTAATTATTACACCTGGACACTGGACGGCATCCTTTTCTAGAGCGATAGCATTTAGCCCTTTAAATAATTCGAAGGCATTGTGTATGCTGAGAATCGAGAACTGCTGTTTTCAGCAGTAGATGACAGTTTTGCATCTGCGTCGAGTGCCACGAAATGGCTGAAACCTAGCTTCCAAACAATATGCAAATAAGGAAGGAAGAAGTAACTTTCTTTATAGCATCAAGAGTGGGGAAAAAGAATGAAGTCAAATAATTCCAAAGAACAAAATGCTGGTTATGTAGTGACTTGTTGAATCTTGATGACCACTGATTAAAATCAATGCAAAAAAGAATATTGGACTATATGAACATACAAACAAAATCTACTGAAATTGTAGAATGAACCATGAAGTGTTTCATATCTGGAACAGATATGTAACTATTAGTCAACCCGAAATAGTTAAAATGCTCCATTTGTCTAGAGAAACTTACTAATTAAACATTATTACTTTCTTTGTTATAGATAGTCAGTGTCTATCGACCAAAAAACAAAAATCCCAAGTTTACCACTGCTTATTTATTCTAGGATAACGGTGGGTGAATAAACCAAACATCTGAACAGGTTGCCAGTCTGTTGCAGGGTACAAAGACAAACGCACTCACAGGACAGATGTCAATGTTTACAATTATCTAGACTTTATGTCTTTAGTCCATGGAAGGAAACCAGAGGAAACCAGAGATGAAACCCACACAGTCATAGGGAGAACATGCAAACTTTGCACAGAAAGCTCCTGGGTCGACTGTGCTAATTACTAAGCCACTTGGTCGCTTTGTTCTTAATCCAGCCATTGTTCATTCCATCTTCATTGCAATGTGAGTCCAGCTTATTACTGGTCTTCTTTATCCTGTAGCAATCAGTGACCTATACAATTGTATATACTAACGTTTTTAACTGGAGCAGTGATGGCTTAATGAGTGGTTAATATACTGGGTTAGAGATGAGAAACACAAACACATTAATCTATAGAACAACTTGTATTCTCCAGACACTGTAAGAACAAATAGCCAGACCAACCCACCTGGGAATCGAACCCAGGACCTTCTTGCTGTAAGGCAACAGTGTTATACACTAAGCCACCATGCCACCCACAATGGCATGAGTGGATAAATGTGATGCTGAATCTTTAAAAAATCAGCAGACTGAGTGACAGCAAAGCAGGGGCCCCACAATCTCTAATGATTCTGTCAAAAAAAAAACGTGATGGCGCCGCTCTGAAGTGCAAAATCAGGAGAAAACGCTGCCAGATTTGCTGCAGGTTCTTTTGCTGCGTCAGTTTAATCGAGGCACTTTGTCGCTGCACAGAAAGCTGTTTAAATCTGAAGCCAAGAATAAATCAGGAAGTGTAGGAGAGAGGCTTGATTACAAACATTACAAAGATTGAGAAGGAAAGGAAGTGAGGAATTCGATATACTGCTTTTTTAAAGTACAAAACATTGAAAGAGAAAGGTGTCCTCTGGATCGGACCTAACAAGAGCTTGCTGGATTCCTCCCACATAGGTTTCAGCCATGTAGTGCAAAACAGGCCCTGAAGGCAGGGCCGATCCCTGGCACAGACAGTATTAGTTATTGCCTAGGGCAGCAATTTGCCAAGGGCAGCTCTGGCACATTGTGTACCATATAGTACGTTAGAAAATACAGACTGACGGCTGTGTTCTCATCGTTCTGCCTTAGTGAACATCACCGTTTCAAGGTCATGACATAGCGCTCTAAGTCGCCAACAACAAATGTTCTGACATTTGTCCGCAGTGGAATAATGGAAGCTGACTACAGACATTTAAATGTTGGCCCTTTTTAAAAAGGGTCATGAAATAATGCAATTACATGAATCAGATTCAAGGGAAAAAGGTGCCATATATTACAGGAGTTTCATTTACCAAATTTTGAATGACAACTCGGTTCATGGTAGTGAGTATTGTATTATACTAAACCAGACGTATTTGAATGGAGCATGGAAAATATAAATACTAGAACCTTCTTATGTTGACTTCCAGACAGTATGCACCTGTGATATCTCATGTTTTGTCTGCTCAGCCTTATTTTATTTATAAATAAACATTCTTTCCTACACCAAGATTCAGACTCATACAAAGTTGAGACAGTAAAACTTTCACTACTTAGTAGTACTTTATTTCTCATTTTCACCACACCCTGGATACCAAGTGTTTTAGTGTTGCAGCTTTTACTTTGTTACATACTTCTTGCGAACACATATAAAGCTATGCACCACTATACAGTCCAGTCCAGTAGCTGTACCTTCTTCTTCCACAGCCATGATTTGGTAGTCTGTCATTTTAATTGCCATTTTAATTGTGCATGTAGTTTGTACATATATTGTAGTACTTGACTTAGCAAATCTCTTACCAGTTTGATTTTATATCCTATTGTTGGATGGCGATTCTAATTTGATATCCCTCACAAGCATTCATAGTCTGAAACCCTTTAAATGATATAATGCACTGTATAGGTTGAGATATGCAAATTGCTTCTCGTTTTGAGGTACACTTTTTGGGGAAGATGGAGATTGTCTGGTCATCCTTAAATAAGATTATGCGGTGGTGAAAGTAGATAATGGATGTAAAACACTATCTATAAATAATGTGTGTGTGTGTTTAATCTTGTAAAATATTGTCTAGTCTCGTCCTTATAATTGAAATTATTCTTAAGTAAAAAAATTAAAGATTTCTACTTTCTACAAATGACCTTTCACTAACTTCTGCACATTGACTTTAAAATCTAATTGAAATTATTACCCAATCCTTTCTTAATCTCCAAATTTACTTGAATCAAATTATCCAGTCATTTCCCCACACACATCCTACTCTTATCAAGGAAGGCTAAACCTCTTCTTAGACTTGTGCGGTTGTCTACTGCTTTTTTTGCTTATCCGAGATGTTAGAGTCATCACCATCTCTGAGGAGTTAGTTAAGACTAGGTAACAGAGGTCACAATTACAGCAGTAAAGAGGAATCCCGTCGACCACTTCTGCAAACAGCATATCCAATCAGAACGTTAAGATTCAGACTGGATTTCAGAGGCGTTTCCTTTTTCTCTCTAGTCTAATTACCCAACTGCATTATGCTTCCTCTCTGCTGATGTTGATCTCCACTCAGAGTGAAGAGAGCCGTGACAAACATACGCCCTGACAGCATCTTTTCACCTGCATGAGAGGAGTAGATCAGCTCTGCAACCGGAGAGCCAGTCTCTAATCACACATTATCCCTTGTCTCAATACAGAGGATTTATTGTACATTAAAGATCTTATCTTTGCTTAGTTGAGTCTAGGTTTTTGCACAGTGCCACTGTTTACACCTCCAGCTGCTAACAGCATTATGTTGGCTTGTACTTGTATTAAGAAATGACTATCAAGTTGAATCTATCCATCTGTTGTAACTGGAGAATTGCCTTGCTTTGTTTTGAGTGTGCATGCAAACACATTAAGACTAACCTCATACTCTTAATACCTCATACACATAATTGAATACATTGACCAGCCTTTGCTCTCCGTGTGCCATAGCAAGCATTAGACACAAATGCCTTTTTTACCACTGTTCATTCCTTGGACCAGTTTTTGCTAGATACTGACCACTTCCTTGGAACACCCACAAGACCTGCAGTTTAGGAGATGCTCTACCCGAGTTGTCAAGACATGATTCTAAGCTCAATTCTTTATGTTTGCCCAATGTTTCTGCTTCTAACATCAACTTTAAAGATCAAACGTTCACCTGAGGTCATGTATATCTATCTGACTTACAGCTGATGTGATGAGATAATCACTTTTATTCACTTTGCTTGTCAATCATAATGTGATGTACAAAAATGAAGCTGCAATGTGGCTGCCGCTTTTTATACTTCTCAAGCACAATCACATCAATATTCACCAGTTTAATGGGGATGTCTTGATCTTTTAAACCCTTGATCAGTGTGGTACAAAAATCTGCATTTAAAGCAGTCCTTGTAGATCAGATCAAACCACCAAGAACACCAAAAGTATAATATGGTTTAATTAAACTTTAATCAAAAGGTGTTAACAGCTACACCGTTGGTAGACACTGTCAGACACCGAATTAGATGTCCAACTTCATTTCAGGCCCATTTTGAGCAAAGCTTGTGGCCGCATCAAAGCACTCTTTGTTCTGAGCCTTCTGACCTTCATTCGCCTGCCTGTCACAACTACTTAGTTTCCTAAAAGCTGTGAACCTGGGACATTGACAAGATCTTTTATGGAAAGCTACAAAGAATAAAAGGTGGTTATTCTCGCCAACTGTAGCTTAGAAAGCACACAAAATGGTAACAAGCTTAAAAATCTAGTCTAGAATCTATAAGTGTGTTTATGGTTCATCATTCTGATAGACGATATCTAGCATGCAGAATGTGTTATCATTGGTAATGTACTTTTCTTTTTTAAACTTGTAGTGCTGTGGTAGGCATACTATGATTTGTGGGTCAAATCTGGCCATTAACACCCTCGATAGACGAAATTCTGTTGTTTCCAGTAAAATTCTGTTAAGCATGAGTTCTTAATTAAACAGTTATTCCAGGTATTGCCTAGTGGTTATGATACATGACTTTTCAAACCTCATCACTGTTAAAATGATGCTGTTGGGCCTTTGAGCAAAGCTCTTAATCTTCAATTGCTCAGACTGTGTAGTAATAGAACTGTAATAGAAGTTGCTTTAAATTAAGACGTCTGCTATGCTGAAAAAGTAAAACTCGCATGTGATTACACTGATCAGGTATAAAATTTAGACTACTGAGAGTGGACGTGCACAACACTGGTGTTAGTATGTGGGATATATAAGACAGAAAGTGAACATCCTCAGCGAGCATCCTCAAAGTTGATGTCGTTTTAGTACTATACAATGACTGTCACATTTATGACATCACCTGTATGGAGTTACATAATTGTCATTTTGTACTTCATTACAAGCCATAAAATGCCTCCGTCCCATTACTTTTTGAAATGTGTTTGCAGGGCAGAGAAGGCAGGAATGTTTCGGATGTTTTTTTCATAAATGAAATGAACTTGAGTAAACATTACATAAAATAGGTTTGTTCTGTACTGCAACCAAATAAAAGTCGAGGTAAATATAAGAAGCTGTGCTTTTGATGTTCATATTTTCCACACAGCCCTAACATTTTCTGATTTGAGGTTCTAATAAATGTCTTTCCAACAGAAGTGTACTTTTTCCAAAAACCAAAATCATGTAAATGTCAGATTATCTGCATAACAAAACTAAAGATTAATCCAAAAGCTAGTGTGCATTGTTTATCCAAACTGTGCTGGCTTTGCGGCTCATCCTGGAAACGCTATGTACAGAGCCAAAATACACAAAGGACTAGGCAGTAGGCCACTGCCAGTCATTATGCACTTACCTAATCACTTCTACACCCTCTTGCTATTAGAGGCCATGTACAGAAGCTTAGCCACCCAGGGAAATGTATTTTGTCGAAACAAAAACCCCATGATAGCAGATCCCTAGGACCCTGGATTTGCTTGGCACCCGGGCCCACATTCATCAGTTACAGAAAACATTGCTTACTATAAAATGCTTTTTTTGGCAAAGGTCTATCAGCAGAGTGTAAGCTCTGGCCGGGGGGAACAGGGACGAAAGAGCAGCCAGATAACGAGCAGTAGCACTAATTGGGAGTCGTGGTTTGGCCTAGTAATTAACCCAGGGAAGAATGAGAGAATAAACCAGAGAAACCGAGATTATATTTTACTTACAGTAAGCCATGGAAGGAATCTTAAAAAGGAACCAAAGGGCATTTCGATAGAGAGGAGAGTGTGAAGGAGGGAACTTTGACCACAGACGTGAATAAGTTAAAGGAACCAGAAGATGCTGAGATTGCAGAGAAAATGCTGCCATGTGACAAAATACAATGACATACGTTTGATGCTAAATAATTACACTTAAGGCTTTGACTTTGCATCTCTAGTTCAAAGACAAAGGTTGAACGATGACCTTAAACTTGCGCACGGACAAACAGATGAGGGTAGAATTAATAACAATATAGAAAATGAATAGATGAGTGTAGGGATGGTTTGTTTTTCTGCGCCGTACTTCGGAAAGATGTCAAATGAAAGTCAGAGGAATCTATCAGGTGAATTCAGCTTTAAAGGAGTGTAAGGAAAATGACACATTAATAAGGGAACAAACTTACTGAGAATTGAATTAGCCAGTCTATCAGCTGTCTGGAGGTGGAACTCAAGGTTACAACGGTATTCAGAGTAGCCAAGAGCACCTCAACGGGTTTAAATGGTTCAGGTCCACACTACGTAGGACATACACATTATGACCGCTAACAGGTAAAGTAAATCAAACTGATCATCTCTTCATCACATCACCTGGTAGTGGTCTTTGAGCAAGACCCTTAACGCTGTCTGCTCCAGGAGCGCTGTATGGTAGCTGACTTTGTGTTTTGACCTTGTTGTCCAGGTCATATTCACAATAAAATAACATTTTGTCCTAATTACCCTTAAAAACTTTTTACATTTATCTGACTGTCTCGTCAAGGATCAAGCTCAAATGACATTGTCTTGAGATTAAAACAGTTTTTATCGACACAGCAGCCTAATTGGCAAATCTTATAGTTAGCTAACCTTAACAACCTTACTATACTACACACTCTATGTGTAGTATACAGCGATAGAGTAGTGTATGTTAAAATGATTGATACCCTGCAGTTAAAAGTTCAGTGTCCTTTTGCTCCGATGGGTTTTTGTTTGCTGGGTTAAATGTTAATCAATAAAAAACTAGTTTTAAGGTCAGCTGATCAATATAAACAAGTATTTTATCCTAACCCAGTGGTCTGTTGATGTGTAAAACCTCTGCCAATCATAAGTATCATAAAGCACTACAGTCACTGGGGGAATTCTAGTGAAATTGATATTCCATTCTTCCAGCTCAGTTTCAGAAGGATCTATTTCTAGCTTCACTAGAGTTGTTGAAATTGTTGAACACTTTTATTTATGTCTCCATCCTTACTGGAAATGGGATCAGTATTTATTGACCATAAGTCTATTGTCTAATGTCTATTGTTCGCCTATGCAACCAAATATTTACATTCTCAACAGACTACATTAACAGTTAACATTTAACATACGGCCCAACAGCAGCATCCTGGAAGTTAAGTAGTGACCTTCTTATTACTGATCCTGTACCCTAATCACAAAATCATTTCTTTTAACTATTACCAGTGGTTTGGGGGGATGGGTTGATAAAATGATAATGGTGATGGCTAATAAACGAAAAACAACTATATACTTTGATGCATTGAGCACATTTGTCATCTTAATGACACCATATATGACATTTGAAAAGGAGAATTGCTAGGTTGGTGTGAAACAGGCCCAACCCTAAAACATCTAGAATCAAGTAAAAGTCTTTTTTTATTGGAATTTTTACCAATCGACGATATCGAAGCAAACAACAAGTCTAACAGCTTAGTCCATAAATGCACATGGGTTGAATCGGAAAGTCACATTAGATGCAAATCACCCGCCAAACACTGTACCTAAATAGATGAGTGGCAGTGAGCAAAAAAAACAGATGTAGGTGGCATGTGAGAAAGTGCAATATTGCACCCTGCTGGTAGGGAGTGGAGCAACTCTGTACCAATTTGACATATGCCTCCTTCCCCTGGGAACTGTAAAGTGTCCACAGTTTTCAACAGAGGCTATGGTAGGACCCCTGTTTGAGCTGAGGCTCAGTGTAGTCCTGTTACACACACACACACACACACACACACAGAGAAAGAGAGAGAGGGAGAGAGAGAGAGAAATAGAGAGAGAGAGAGAGAGAAAGCTCCCTGCTTTTCTAAGAGACAAGAATCCAAGTATTTACTCATGATGAAACTTCCAGATAGCTATTCAATGTCCACATTAGTACTTTTTTAGTACAGTAGGGAACTACTCTGTGCCCATAAAGGTTGTATGAGTACCCTAAACAGTAGCCCATGCCAAGAATGAAATGAAAGAAAATCCACCATGTCACTTTATGCTTGATAATCGCTGGAAAAGTGGACATTTGTACAGATGGTTGAATGGGATTTAGAAACCTCAAAATATCTAAGTAAAAAAAAAACATTCATGTTTTTAGGACAGCTTGACCTGTATTCTGTCTCATTCTTTTCATTCATCCATTGAAATATATTTCCCTGACTTAAAGATGCTTTTTCAGGTACTTGACTACTGTCAAGCTGTATCCATTAAATTACAATGTGGGCACTATGACCCTCACATCTACCATGCATTGTTCATACAGTACACAAAATGTTCATTTGGTATTTTTCTCTGTAATTAAATATCATTTGTGGCAGACCCCTACATTTCATAAATGTTTATGTTTTAATATTCTGATCATATCTGTTAATAAACAATAATAGACAACAATACACAATAGTACTTTCACTATCGTAGGTATTCTTTACCGTATGATCCGTACATTTGTTACATTGTTTTTCATGTTTCGTTGTATTGTCTCAACCCTGCAGTACCAGCTTTTGTTCACTGATATGTACTTGGTGTTGAATATATCTCACCCACTAACAGGCTTTGTGATGAAGAGATAATCAATAGTTTTCACTTCACCTGTCTAATAATAATTTTATTAACTGATACTTAGTGATCATGTATTATTAGATCAGCTACAGATTTTGGGAATGTCCATAGTGCATTTACACTATCTAGCCAAAAGTATGCAAGCAACCCTTCCAGTTTTTAAGCATAAGTGTCTAGTAAATTTGGCATGGGAACCCTGAAAGCAAAACCATATAGTATTAAACACTTATTGGAAAAACTGGAGTCACGGCTGCATTGGATATTCAACAAGCTCATAGTCAGTTGTCCACATACTTTTGGCTGCATAGTGTTGATCTACACAACAAGCTAACATGTAAATGTATTTCCAATTGCTGTTTGCAAACGTTCTGTATGTCTTACCCATGTCCATGTCATCCCTTCATAGATAATGTATCTGTGCTTGTCACCCCCTCCTCCCATCCTGAAACTTCACCCCCATCCTACTTCCTCTACCCACCAATACCTGCAGGTAAACACCTCCCATTAAAAAATCCTCCCATAACCTCTTTCAAACTCTCATTCCATGTTTCCTTTGGCATCTCTTTCATCTGCATATTGTCTTCTGCAGTGTTTTAAGTGATTTCATTAAATGAATATTAGGGTCAAATAAAGACAGAAGCCATGTAATGAAGTGAGCTGACTTTATTCCATCATCAGCGATGTTTAGATCAGTCTGTTTTTCAAAACCCGACACTGAAAATCATTCAGAACTTTAGACATTATAACTGCAGTCAATAAAGAGTCATTATAAGACTAGTAGTAAGCTGGGGTTCCAAGTGTGTTGGGCAGACAAACCTCTCATAAACATGATGAGCTGGGGCTGGAATGGTGGATATATATTTCTAGTTCAGAGAAGTTGGCTATAAGAGTCAGTGACTCACCAAAAACCATTCATAGATTATCTGTTTCCAGTGTTTATTAAAAATACCTAACATATCAGAGCTGACATCTCAAACTCATTGAAGTCAGATCGGGTGTCAACTGAATATGGACAATTATTGGCATGTTTGTCAGGTTGGATGTCAGATGGGATTCTTCATAAGTGATGCATTTCCAAACTCTCCTGGCTGATTGTTGGCATCTGGACAGAGATGAGGGATAACAGAGATCACCGTGTTTAAACATATGAGACCTTTTTCAACAATGATGGGAGCAGTTTTTTAATCAAACGTGTAAAGTCATTTGTTATAAGTACTGTTGTTTTATTTTAAATTCCTTTGCTCTGGTCGGCCCTGTGCAGATGAAAAATTGCAATGTGCTACCACACGTGTGAGAGAGGGGGATTGTTTTAGTCACAGCAGTAAAGCCGCAGCAGTAGAGGGAAAGTAAAATGCAATCGAGTAAGTAGAAGCAATTCTACAGGGGGCGGGATTTAGGAAAAATGCACAGGCAAGCAGACCAATCGGCAATGATCTGCATTCATTAGAAAATCAATGGTAGAAATCAGCGATGATCACAATCATCAGCAATTATTTTTGCTTAAAATTTTCAGAATTTAGATTACTCTTTTCACCACTGTGTGTTCTTTTTACATGTAGGAATTAATCATCTGCATTGAACCCAATCAGTGCATTAAAACACACATTAGTGGACACACACTAAAGGGCAGCATTGAGCACATATGTCTGGCAAAGTGGGCAGCCTTAGCCTTGTCACCCAGGGAACAGTTATGGGTTAGGTTAGCAATCTTCGATCACAAACCCAGTTCTCTAACCAATAGCTGCCTCCAAAATACAAACTCTACCTACCAGTTTCATATAGGATACAGTTTTACAGGCTGGCAGGAACAGAAGGATTTAAAACAAATAAATAAAAACAATACTTCTTACAAATAATGAAATCACAGCATTTTGCCTACTGAAACACTCCCACCTAGTGGTTATAGATTGCAATTTCTTTCGAAGTGAATTGGAAACGAAAGCAATATTTACATATTTGACCTTTTATTTAATCTTTTCATATTTGTGGCTTTAGTTAAAACGAAACAATACACAGATCAGCCACAACATTTTGACCCTTTACATAATTTTGTGTTGGTCTCCATTTTGCTGCCCTGTTACTGTGATGCACTTTGTATTCTGAACCAACATTAACTTCTTCAGCGATTTAAGTCTGTTGGCTCAGTCCACACATGCTGCCCACGTTCATCAATAAGCCTTGGCAGGCAGTTTAGCACTGTTCCCTCCTTGAACCTCTTTTAATAGATGCTCTAGCCCATTCGTAATGTCATGACAATTTGGCTTTCTCAAACCATACGCTTGTTCATTCTCACTGTCTCTAACATCAACTTTGTGAATAAACAGACGCCCTCATGAAGAGATAATGTGTTATACACTTCACCTGTTAGTGCTCACAATGTAATACCGGGCTGTCAAATGTTAAATTATATTTGCCCATTTATGCGAGCGTTTCGGTGACAATACATTGTTGCTTACGATTTATTGTTACCAAGCACAACCGTCTCATAAAGTGTCCATGACCTGAGATGTCACCAACACGACTCAGGTCACATTTTCCTTCCTCTTCATACACAAATAATTGTGTTTCCATCCAGGTTCTCATTGGTGCTGTGCTCCCCCCCTCCCACACACACCTCTTCCTCCTCCACCTCCCACACACACAAACACATTCATAATTTACTATTAGATTGGTCTATTTTGTCCTTTTCTCATCACTCTATAATCACAGTCAGATTTCCTTTTACTAGTTCTTGTTGGTATCTGTGCATGTGCTTGTGCTTGTATGTGTGAGACAACACTCAGCGAGAAATGGAAGGTGAGAGAAGGGTAAAGAGGTCCTGCGAGGACAGTCTGGTTAAATGACTGACTGTAGTGTGAGTTACATTGCCCTCTGGTCAGATTCGAGTAGTGTTTATGGTCTTGAATAAGTGTTTTCAGGGCACACACACACAGTCAAGCACACGATGTGCTTCACCTAAAGCACATAATGACATTTATATTTAATGCTAAACATGTTTTAGTAATCAAATGCAGGTCATTATGGGGGCCAAACATCTGGAAGCTTTTGCTTGGGAAGGACATTGTGATGTAGGTCGCTTATATATTCATATTATGAATCACTTCAAATCCTAACAACACCATAGTCGTCCATATCTGGGAATCAAAGCACAGGCAAAGGTGATTCCAAAACTGGCATTCAGTAGTGGCTACGATACAAGAAGAGCAGTTGGTGCCCATGTCCACAGGCATTCAGCTGCCCAGTGTTGTTGCCAGAGCCACTTTTTTGTGGAATACCATAAATAAATAGCATTTACATTTTCAGCATTTAGCAGATGCCATTCTCCAAAGCAATTTACAAATAAAATGGAACACTATTTTGATCAACTAAGGGATAAGGGCTATGCCCAGGGACCCAACAGTGGCAGTTTGGTGGTAGTGAGGCATGCAGCCAGCTATAACTCTCTCTCTCTCTCTAAAGAAACTAAACCATTTGAACATAATTAAAGAAAAGCAAAAGAAATGAACCAGCTAACAAATAAAGAGATGTGATCCCATGTCACCCTGTAGAACACAATATTGACAGTCCAGTCGTCCTGGAAGGACTGTTGAGAGAGAGTGTGTATGGATGGATATGAGATCAACTGTGGCAGCATGGGGATGGAAGGTGAACTGCAGCATCTGTGATTGAAACACGTTAATTTCGATTTATTAATTACAAAGATTTTAACGCGTTAAAATTTTTATCGTGATTAATCGCATTTTGGAGGCGGAACCTTTGTATTGGCGTGTTCTAGCACGTCTGTAAATCTGATGCACAAGCGACATTCGCAAATCGTCCTGATGAAGACTAATGTTGTATGCAAGTTGTGAAAAACGGATTTTGCTGATCACCGAACACCGGACCGATGTCCGCGGTACTTAACGTGTCTTACTCCCGACTACATTTCCCGACATCCTTTGCATCGGAACTCCAACTATGGAAAGTTTGTTATTCTTAAGGCCTAAACTTTCTGTCAGGCCAGTCTATTCCAGCTTAATCCTAGGCATAGCTAGATAAGGAGTTATGCTCTCCCCAGTGGCCCAAGGCCTTTGAGGGTTGGAGGTAGATTGTCGCCCAAAACTAGAAAAATAACAAATATATATGTGTACGTGTGATCGAGGATTGAATGATTAATTATGTAAGTGTGTGTGTTGTACCTTAAAACAAAAACATTGAAAACGGAAGACAGACTTCATCTGCATTTTTCCAACACTTTTGCCTTGTAAAATGTATGATCATTCTTGCAAGAATTAAGTCCGGTGGTTTAGTATCTCGATGTACTTGTGTGTTTGTCTTTCCACATTTTTACAGGAAATTTCCACAACAGTAGGTAACAACCAATTGATGACATTTCACATATTGATGACGAAAAGGTATTTTTCTATAGTTCCATCTCATTATTTAGTCTAATTTGACAACCAATGGCCTTAAAGTCTTTAATAAACCACATATAGACAAAGTACAGGAAGAACACGATAACTAACATTCATATTAAAGTACATATTAAAATTAAAAGGTCCCGATTAAAATAGCAGTTTTAATATATTTGATGTTCGATGCATTATTAACCTACCTGTATGAGTACGCTGATGGCTGCGCAGGTTGTATCGGTCACGGAAGACTTTGTTACACTCAGGACAGTGTAACATTTTCCGATGGATTCGTAGATGGTTTGTTAACTGTGTGAGAGAAGGGAAGTGCTGATCACAATGACTGCACCCCAGACTTCTCCCAGGAGTGCAGACATGTTTCCTCATGTGGTCAAACCTTTTGAATTTACTACCACATTCTGGACAATTAAATACATGTTTTAACTTTGTGTCCATCATAGAGCTTACATCTCCACTTTTACTTCCTAGCAATGGTGGAGTCACAGCTGGCCTGCCACTGTAGTAGGTACCAGGTAGTAATATCCGAGCATCATTTCTAACAAGCGGTACATCCTTTCTAAGTGACATTTCTTCAGTATTTAATACAGGTTTCGTGTCAACCGGTAAAGAGCTTAGAATATCTTCTGAATAGTTCGGCTCCTCTTCAAAATGCTCATTCCCAACCCTGACCTCTATGCTCTGACAATCAGACTGGTACAGTGTTTCAGGATCCATCTTTATTGTCTCATTAGAATCCACAAAATCACTGAAAAATGAATGAAAAATAAATGTTGTTAGAGACCAGCAAAAACATTTCTGTATTTCAAACGTACTTTTTTATATTAATTAAAATTAATCGATTCTATGAGTAGATCTTTACACCGACTACAGTAGGTCATGTAGTTATTTTGTATCTAACTAAAATAAAGAGCAGTGTGTAACAACTGTATTCCAAATAATTATATAACAGCCCAGTCATTAAAGAATCATGTTCATTTCAAATTCTGATAAGACTGACAGCAGTGATCTAGCCAGAAAAATCACATTTGGAAAGATGAATGCAGCGCGCAAATAATTGTTTTGTTCTTTTGATCTGATGTCCCACCCACCACCAAGTGAGTAAAATTTATGTTCTTATAAATTTTTTTATTTTGCAGTATTTTCATAATAAATATTATGAACAAATAAGTTCTCATGATGTCTTGTCCCTGACGTTTAGACTAAGTGTATTAAAATACACAGGGACTTAGTATTTGTATAAAAAAGCATTAAAGTCATATAAGTCATCACTTTATGAGATTAAACCAACAGCACATAGCTCAATGATTAAAGCACATGCAGACCAGTAAATAAACACGGGTCTACTTCTGTAACACAGAAGTAAATACATTATTCATTAATACATTGTGCTTTTGTGAAGAGCGCTTTCAACTTAGAGATGTTTTGTTTGCTGGTCTGATGCCCAAAACTATCCCGCAGGGCTAGATGGGAGGAACTAAGGAAAAGCAGCGCATCTTTAGAATATTGAACATTTTTTCCAGACATGAAGGGGAAGCTTGTAAAAAAAAAAAACAAATCTGATCATGCAGTTTTTTTTTTCAAATAATTTAACACAGATTTAATCTTTTTATTAAAGACCACTAACACCACATTGTCACAGTTGAGCACCTGACCAAAGCCCATAACCCCTAAATGTTCAAAATAGTGTTCTGTTGCAATTGTAAGTCGCTTTGGATAAAGGTATCTGCAAAATGCAATTATTGTGTATAGTGCTTTACCCCATCTATAAAAACACATCCTACCTGGAGAACACTTGTTCAATGTTTGTCTGACACTCCTGTATGTTCCTTTCTGTCCCACTGTTCTTGTTCTTATCAAGAAAACTAGCAGCCAAGATAGCAGCCTCTTCTATATTACTTGGCTGCTGTTTTCCCGTCTTCTGAACAGCACCTGGTGGGAGGGCAGAAAGGAATTTCTGCAGGGCCACTTTCATCACCACCTCCTCAGCACTGCACTTTTCAGGCTGAAGCCACTTTTTGGCTGCATCCTCCACCGAATGTTTTAGGTCATATATGCCTTTTTGAGGGTCATATTGGACCTCATTAAAGTCTCTCCATCCCTGATACTCAGAGGCACTTGCTTGCCTTCTTACATCTTCTTTTAACGCTTCGTAACTCAGCTGGCTAGTGGGAACGTCAGCATTTATATCAGTTCTCTTTATACATAGTAACTGTGACAATTTCATCCCCCACTGGGTCCTTGGGACTTTACTGTTGTCCAGAGCTCTTTCAAAGACCGAAAGTGTCAACTCCAGATCATCTCCTCTCATATCCAGCTGTGGAAGAGAAGGCGGCGAAGGATCCACATTATCTACATGTAAAAGCTGAGCAAGAAACTGTGCCTGGACTTCTCCCTGAAGTGTTACAGCTCTTTGCAGCTGTACGTGGAGATCCAGGAGGGAGCGCAAACAATTGATCACGTCCATTGGCTGTTGATAAGAAAAATAAACCAAACGTGTTTAACTGAAAGATTTTAAATGTCAATGTCATGTCTATCAATATTACACTTGAACGGAAATCTGAAGTCGCTTTGACTAATAGATCAACAATTTCTAACATACAATGAATACAATGAACTATATACTGTAAAAAAAAAATAATAATAAATAAAAATCAAGGGTTCGATATAAAAAGTGTTGTGGTTTAGATCCATTTGAAAAATTATTCATTTACACATTGTCTCTTGTTCTACCAATCAAGTAAAAATAAGTCTTCTGCTTCTGATGACTCCCTGATTGAAGTCGAGGTGGGTATATTGCTGCCTTTAGCTGAACCCTTTCTTACCAATGCACTCTGCACATACATGCCTCTATTTACCAATAAGGTTTTTAAAAGAAGGTTTATACTTCTGCGTCGACCTCAAAACTGAAATTTTCCTTATTTAGTTCAGCGTCAAGGTCTTATATGCACCAAGAAGTATTTCACAATATGGAAGTTTCTAAGATTTAAGTGGGTTGACCGTCAGTAGCAATGAGTAAGGAAGGTCATTTAATTAGCTGATTCATACTGAACAATAAATTATTTTAAATGTTGGTTACAAAATAAAACACTATAAACATCAAAGAACTGTCACATGGAGTTAGGGCTGGGCGATATTGGGGAAAAAAAAAATCTCGATTTTTTTCACAATATCGGCGATTGTCGATTACGATTGTCGATTTTTTTTAGTTCTTGCAAAACAACGAAAAAATAGTCTAATTCTTTTTTGTTTTTATTTAAAATGAAAATGTA
>JAOTRQ010044404.1:0-28415 GCA_028565875.1 Hoplisoma paleatum
ACACACACACACACACACACACACACACACACACACACACACACACACACACACACACACACACACACACACCCCTATAAATTAAGTAATGAAGGAATAAAATTGCATAAATTGCATTAGTGACACCTGATCTTTAGAGTAGACGTGGTGTTTTTGTAAAAGGCTGTTTTGACCATAACATGCAAACATTACAAGTCCCATCAGACAGCTGAGAGCCAAAGCAACCTGAAGACAGGGAAACACCATGTAGCATGACCTACAACATAATGGAAAGGACGTCAGAGTAAGCTTTAAAGAGCATTCAAAAGTAAACCTGCTGTAAAAAAAGGTTATTAAAATTACTTACATCACAGCATCCTTTTCTGTGCGAGAACTAAGGTACCTCTGCACTTGTGCCTGGTTCACCCCATACAAAGACAGCATCAGAAAAACACCACCAAACGCCAGTGTCCAAAAAGTGTGTCTGACTGTAGGGTCTGGATTTAGGCTAAAAGAACATGAAAAACAAATAATAAAACATTCAGAAAATTAGGAACAGAACACATTTTAATGCAATTCTATTCCCTGTTCAATACAATTTGTATGCAGAAAAATATTTCAAATCTTAGGCCTACAAAACTTAAACCTCCAAGTTGCTTGAAACGTTACTCAGAATGTTTGCATTTAATGTTGTAACCAGACATTAATTTCTTACTCTATTCCTGAGAAGCGACCTCCCTCCATTACTTTCCTCCAAACCTCAGAGAGACCTCCAGCCTTCTGTACACCCACTATGATAACTGCTAGCTGTCCTGCAAACATCACCACTGTCTGAAATACATCAGTCCATATAACTGCCTTCAGGCCTCCCTGCAAAGAGACAGACAATAGTAATAAGAAACAATTCAAGACAATGAACACAATTTTTCACAAACAGAAAATGAGTTTACCAGTGCTGTGTATACTGTACAAACGAGTCCTGTTGCTAATACTGCTCCCCATAAGTGAAAACCAGTAACTACATGAAAAATAAGAAAGACAAGTTAAGCGTTTACAATGATAATAGACTAAATGCCAGAAATTAAAGCTCTCCATGATTTTTAATAAAAATCACTCCTGTATCGTAGTCTGATTTGCCAATTTAGTAAGAAATCTGTACACACTAACATCGTTAAAGATGAAAATAAATACAATTTGGCACATATATGAATTTGCTTATAAATAATAATGTTATGTCATGAAATTACACCAAATTTGTGTCCCCCCCCCTTGCAGAATGTGGTATGCACAGAAGAAGCGGAGACTGCGTGAGAGCCAGACCTTCTCGTCTAACATCAGTATGTGACCTCACGAATGCACTTCTAAACGAACTGTCAAAAATCGCCATAAACACTCCTGAACCTTGTGGAGAGGCTTCACAGAAAAGTTAAAGCTGTTCTAGCTGCAAAGGTGGACCAACGTCATATTGAACCCTATATGATGCCAAATGAGCAAATATGTCAAGATTACAATATAGTGTGCATATATGTCTGTTGAGTTTTCGTAGGGTGGACATAATAATTCTGTTTTCTGTAGTGTGCCAAATATCACAGGCATTATTAAACCTATTTACTGGCATAAAATCCATCTATTTCAGTTCTTTAAATCTGTGAATGAGTGTTCTATGATGTGTGTTCCTATGTTGAGGTCTATCATGATTTGGTCAACATTTTTCTAGTAAGACAACTGCAATAACCAATTTATACCGGCAGCATTAGATAGCATGTAAACACCACTTCAATTTGTAGTTTCCACTTGGTCAGTGACAGGATTCTGAGTATTATAGTACAATTAGATTATTATTCACTTTGCTGCACAATCCAGTGAATTGTAATCTAAGGGTTGCATCCGAAAGTAAAACAACAATGCGAAATCCACAATGTAGATTACAATCCACTGTGTTGACATCTTATAAGAACAGCCGAAATGATTCACATAATATATGAACAAGAAGTTTTTTTTAAACAGCCTCTTCTAATTTGCATACATTTTAAATCATTAAACAGAAATTGATGCATCGTCTGATTATACATTGACATTGAAGGTAAGCTTTAAATATGTTACTGAGAAAGTAAAAATATCTGACACAGTAAACATAATGTTTATGTATGTTCTCGTCTATTTCTATATTTGTTTAAATTCATACTTCATTCAAAGAGCTTCACCTGCATTTAGGGCAAGGGCTGGAGTATATACACCAACACCCATGTAAATGACCTGTGTATACAACAACAGTTAACAAAATCATTGTTTTCATTTTACTCTGATAAAGATTTTCATTAATTAATTTATGGTATTTAGGCATTTTACATTTGTTTATATGAATACTTACCATCTGAAAAATGAAGGTGACTGTTCCACATATTCGGACCACTTTAGAGAATCGCAGCTCTAAATACTGAGATGAGGGACAAATGGAAAAAATAGTTGTTTATCTCTTGTAGGGCATGCATCTACGAATTTATATTTCTGTGATATGTATAATATATGTGGAAACTCTCTATATAGTCACTCTGGTTATGATGCAGTCATGTAGAGAAATGCTGTGAAGTGGTCACACAAGCTTACAAAGAGCAACTAACAAGTGTGTAGGCAAAGAAGATCAGACTACGTAAACCTACTACCACCAGTAAGTGGTGGGATCTTGTGACACTACTGGACAATTTCACATTTCCGATAAACCTAGTGCAAGTTTTTGGACTGTGGGAGGAAACCGGAGTTCCCGGAGGGAACCCACGCTGACATGGGGAGAACATGCAAACTCCGCACAGAAAGTCCCCGGCCCGGGGATCGCTGTGAGGTGACAGAGCTAACCACTCAGCCACTGTGCCGCCCCAGACTGTACGTAAACAGTATTGTTATAAAACTGACATTGTAATAGTTTTTTGTCTGTGATATAAAATGCGATATTTAAAAATCAAACTAGATTTCACAATGATCTAAATCAATGTACTGTACTAGCTTTCTTCCGACTGGTCCAGCTAGAGATAACACACCGGCTATAAATTAACAGTTAAACTGTTAGGCAGTTTTTTTTGTTTCCTCAGATGTCATCACCGTTGTACTTCATTTGTCAGATAGGAATTCAATCTACACCATAGTGAACCAAAAATAAAACTATCGGACAATGTGGCTATTGTGCACACGCACATCACAATGATGATCCTCAAATGATATAAATATCATGCAGCCCAACAAACAGACTGTAAATATTTATGGGAAGCTCAACATCCAGAATCACTGTGTAAATCCTTTTGGCTGCTTCCATTACAGTTCACACAGCACATTGTGATCTTGTGATTGTGATGTGTATTGATTTGTTTTTTTTACACCGTATGCCCTTCCTGTCACAACCCTCATATTTATCCAGACTCGTGACTGACCTTTCCTATGCACTGATTTGTGAATCCTAGTGGCCAGAGTGCACCCAGCCAAGATATGTACCAGAGAATTTAAAATTTGTACAACACTAGGTGGAGTGGAAAATGAAACTCCATCAGAATCATGTACAATACCATATATTTGGAAAAATATAAACCACAAAGAGCTCATGCTTTACGAATAATCAGAGTGACCTAAGCTGAGCCCTCCTGTTCTGTAACAGTTTTAGAAATGTTTTCTACTTGCTCTAGAAGTCTTACAAAAATTGGCATGTCAGTTTTGTTCTGGTAGACCACAATTGACCTTTCACCCTAATTCTAAACATATCAACATGTTGGTAGCATTAGCAAACTAAAACCACACTGCGAGACATCATCACTCAACTCAACAAATGCTCCTGTCTGAAAAAGACTTCAGTAATATTAGAAAAAATAATAAAGTCTTCTCAGAATCAAAAATAAAGTCACTGCATATGTCAATCTACCTTAGCTCATGGACAATAACACTAGATTATTTGACAAAACATTATGAAATAAGTATTGTATTGAAATAGGAACCTGATATGCACTATTAAGATGCAGTCTGTAGAACACAGGAATAAAGATGTGGGCTGGAATCAGGAGGCCCAGGATGTAAGAACAGCCGATGAACCAGTACTGTGTACCGTTGGTGTAGACTTCCGCTGGTGTACCAATAATAGCAACAGCAGACTGGAATGTAGCCATGAGAGACAGAGAAATTGGAAGGCACTTCATAGATCTGTCAGCTAACAGAAACTCCTGTGTGGTCTTTTGGCGTCCTCCAGAGAGGGCATGGTACAAACCAATAGCAATGGAGGCCAGCAAAAGCAAAGCAAATAAAACAAAATCAAAAGTAGTAAAGTATTTGTGTTCAAGGGTGTCCATACTGATGCCGTCACACCATTAACTAGGAAGTTTTTGTTTCTCTGAACAGAAGGATTTTGTTCCAGTCATCCATCATGGACTAAGGAGAACCAGCAACTATAAGAAGAAACACATTCAGGTCATATAAGCAAGTATAAGTAATATGAGTAATATAAATAGCTTACTTTTACTGTTTTTATGCATTTCCCACATTGTTCCCAAATTAATTATAAACTCGATTTTGTTCTTGTTAGCAACTGATAGAAATAGGCACAGCTAAAAATAAGAAATTCAACAAAAATTCTGGTAGAAGAAAATACTAAATCCTACATAATTATAATCATTTGATGGTAAGGTCCCACCTAATTCTTGTCCACTAAAAGCATGCCACCTTCTTGCAAATAAACAGCTGTTTCCTTTAAAATATGTGAATTGCTATAAAATTCAGTATCTAGAAGTTGTGTTTATTGACTTATGAACTGCAATAACAGGCGGTACTAGCAATAATATGGCAAGTATATGTAAACAAAATATGTGGTGTAGTGTGCTGACAAACAGTACATGCAAGCTTGAGTGCATAAACTTGTTTATCTGTGTAGTTTAAAGGAGTAGTATGAACGAAATGTACAATATGTACAAGAACATACAATAACACTGAAATGTCACCAGACATTAAGGAATCATGGTAAATACTTAGATCACTGACAGTATTCTTGGGATCCAGTGGGCTGAAGTGAAGAACAGTTACAAAATAAAACTAAATTACTAAAGATTACTAAAAAAATAACATAAAATGTGTTATGATTGTCAAATGTGAATACTAACATAAGTGTGCAGTTTGAGACACCTACAGACAATATTTTTTTCTTCTTTTAGTTTTTAAGGTAAGCTACAATTCGGTCATAAAACAAGCCACTCCACTAAAACTCCATGAAGTCATTATCCGTGATTTAATTGTTTATGTGAATTGACAACAGTGACCTCTAGTGTTACACGGGCACAATGACATTTTGGCATGTCATGTCTTTGGCATCAGTTGATCAGAAAAACTTTAAAATAGGAAAGTGCAGATAATAATGCTAAATAAAACCCCTAAACCACATACGAGCCAACAAACGCCCTGAATGTTTAACTGGACCACCAGACTGTGTGAAACATTAACCAACCAAATACAAGTCAACTACATGCCTTGTTTATAGTTAATGCGTTTGTTAGACAGATCTAATCAGCTAACACAGTGCAACCCTACCTCACCATCTTTATCCACACCACACGTGTTCTCGTTTACACGAATATTACATGAAGCTTTGGTTACTTTCACGTGGGCTCCTTATAGCTCTGCTTTCTTTAAGCAAAAAAATCGCGTTCAATTGGAATCCACATGAAAGAATTTAAAATCAGTAGATTTTAACAGACAACAGACACGTGCTGTTTGAGCTCCAGTATCGTGAAGCAAAACTCCCTAGCAGGCGAGAGGTCATGGCTTTATCAGCGCGTCTCTGGCTCTGTTACACCACTTCCTATTGTTTACATCCACCGCCATATCTGTACAATGCAGAGTTCACACGCCCCTTTAGCAAGTGTGTTTCCTAGTTTATGAGAAATGGTTTCGAACGACATGCGTGGTTGTAGTAATTACACATTGATATGTATACAATCATTATCTATTCGATATGTTGTATATATATTTGTAAAACAATGTGTAATAATCGCAGTAGTAACATTACTACTAATTCGAATATGTACGTAATGTGTCATTTCAACTGCTAAGAATTTAGTATTAATTTTAGTAGCGTGACAAATACCACACATACAAAATATTGATGTGTACACGCGTGTATTTACGCGTGTTTTTTTTTTTACACAACCAGTTCGATTCCAACGATTCTCCTCTGACACGAAAACAAAATGAAGGTACAGTATCACCATCGCTCTAGAGAACTCATATTTAGAACAATTCTTCAAGCAAGCGAACGTATCACGAACTCGAGTCGAGGTTTAATCGCGTCAGTATTTGTGTCGCGGGATTTACAGAACGCGCCAGATTTGAAGACGGAAATTATTATTTCTGAAGCAACGAATTAAAATGGATACCGTGAAACATAAAGGTACATTTGATAACTTGTATTGTGCTATAGTGCTAATGTTAAAACATAAAGGTACATTTGATAACTTGTATTGTGCTATAGCTCTTATGTTAAGGGTTAATCCGTTTTCTCAGTTTAGATACAATCTAATTAGCCGTTTGTCATTGCTTCGTTGGGTCATTAATGTTTACAAGTGAAGAGGAATTACATTATATAGTATATAACATTACAGAGTATATTAATGTTTACAAGTGAAGAGGAATTACATTATATAGTATATAACATTACAGAGTATACTATAGCTGTAGTGACGACTACTACAGCGAAACTTTGAATAAGTAAAAACTATTAAAACTAAAAGGTTTTCGGTAGCTCCAGACTCCAGGTGGGCGTACATGAAGTTGATTCTCCAATCAACAGACTGGTTTGGTGAGATTGATCAGCTTAACAGCCAATGGTAGCGAAGAGACTGGATTTGTCGGAATATCGGTGGGAAAATGTTTTTGTATCATGTGCACATGTTTCTCACTGTTTAACTGTTAAAATCTTTTTTGTTTTCAAACTGACAAAGGTAATAGATTAATTATTCGAGTAATTAAAACATTTTAATTTACAATGTCAGATTATGACTGGCGATGAAGGCTTTATAGGGTTTGTCTTGCCTTGTTTGCCCTTAACCACAGTTACTGTGATAAACCTGATCCAGACTTATCACACCACAGCCACCTGAGTCTGATCAACTGAAATTAGAAAGTTTATTGGTTGGTTGGTAAAATGAGTTCTTATTACTTACATTAAGTTACATTATTCTATTGTAATGTTTGATTCACCTTTACATGAAATGTATTTTTAGGTGTTTTTGATCACTTGTTAATGCTGGAGAGAGCAGAAACTGCAGGGCTGCACAAAAAGCAACAGCGGGAACATTTGGAGGAACTTGCTTCTACAGTTGAAATGCTTTGTGCAAAAAGAGACAAAATTCAGGCTGAAATTTCTGCATTAAAGGTATTTAACTAAGCCACATTTATTTTTATCATCTGTTTAATTACCCACAATGCACCAGTTTTTTTGGATAATTGGAAAATTCATTTTTGGAAAATTGGCCTTATATTGCCTTTAATGGGAATTGAACTAGGAACTTATTGATATTGTGAGATGACAGTGCCCATTAAGTCACCGTAATGAGCACATTTAATTCATATTCAGCTGCAGTTTTTAATTGGTCATTTTTTGGACTTTTTCCACTAAATTCATATTTAATGAAATTCATATGTAAACATTTATTCACTTAACTAACACTTAAGCAACAGCAGTAATTTAAAATTAAGGTGACTGTGAAGTTAATTGTTGAATACACAAATTTTATATAAAATTACTAATTTTATATAATATTTGAGTATTCAACAATCAACTTAATTGTATTTTTCTGGACAAACTATTACACTAACACAGAAGGCAATATTTTAGAATCTTACCATTTTTTCTCAAATTCAGTATTATTGAATTAATATTCAGTTTTTTTAGATTTATAATTTACATAAATATTTTACTTTGCACTCAATTGTATATAGTCATTGTAATATTCATGATTGTATTATTTCACCTCAGTCTTTAAAAGATAAGATTTGCCAGGGACGGCCTATTGAAGAAAATAACATTAAAGAATTTGTTGAACACAAGTGTTCTCTGCTAACTTCACGGCATATGCAACTCAAGGACCTTCAAACGGCATATCACTTGACTGGTAAAAAATATGTACTGTACATAAGAGATTTGCTTTGTGTTGTACTGTACATTAGACACATATTGAGATACTCAATTTTGTATTTTTTGTTTTAGCAGGGTTTGACTTGGTAGAAAGTAAAGATGGCAAAAGTGTTTGTGTGACATTTCACACTGCTTATGAGGGTGTCTACTTGGAAACATATAACATGGAGTTGGACCTTACACGTACTGTGCAGATCAGTCGACATAACATTCCTCCGTGTATACCGCTGGAAAAAATCGCTAAAGAGAATCTACAGTCAGATTTTAAAGCCTTTCTCCAGAACTTAAGTCTTTACCTAAATGCTTTAACTGCACGCAGACAGCAGATTTATCTTATTAAGGTACTATTAAATCTCTAATATCTGCTAATAAGTTAAACTTTAAATGATTGATTGATTACTTCTGTCACAATTGTTATTAATGTGCATTAACTACTAGCAACAAGACACAAAATATTTTACTGACCGGACACTAACATTTTATTATGCTATAATAAGGCAACCAATTGTTAGTTGTTTTTAATGTTATTATATTTTTATTTTAACATTATGACAACAGAGAGTTTGGAGCTACATTAACAGTTTGATGCTGGTCGAGCGGTCACACACAAGGCTAAGATTACCAAACACAATGCCAAGCATCACAGGATTTTAATCGGCTTTAACATAAGTCTGGCATTAACTTTATCCAGTCCTATTTTATTTAAAGCTGCAGTTTGTACGTTTTAGGGATTTAGTGCCAAGAATATGTAAGCGTGGTAAGAATGTCATGCTACACCAAGAAAACAAGAGACACATACTTTTCACCATGCAGTATACAGTATGTATAAACTTAACAAGTGTTAACAGATTGTTTAATACTTTGTTTAAACATTTTGTGCTACAGGAGCTTGTTGGAACAGTAGAGGTGCTTGAAACAAACCCGCTGTGCAGTTTTCTTGCCATCGGGTGTAAAGCACCATTGGAGAGTGATGCATCTGTATTGTGTACACTGGAGTACACTGACCTCACTCGATCTCTCCCAACCAACGTTACTATTAATAGTGAAAGTAAGACTTAAATTTTAATCAAGCAACAAAAATTAAAAGTAATTTTTTTTGTGATTACCTCTAATGAGTAAGTAAAAGTCTGAACTTGGCAGTGGTGACACAGTTGGATCAAGGGTGTTTGATTAAGGAATTAGTGCCCATTGTTTGCTTAAACAACTTAATGGTGGCATTTTCATTTTCAGCATTTATTTAGATCAGGGGTCACCAACTTTTTTGAAACTGAAAGCTACTTTTTGGGTACCAACTAATGCGAAGGGCTACCAGTTTGATACACACTTGTGAAATCACAAATTTATAACCTTTAATTACATGTTACCATTAATAATTATATATTGTAACGTCAGTGGGTCGCGCGGAAAGGATGAGACAAAAGTCCTGTTTCATTAACACCTTCGGATAACTCGCGGTTACATTTCCGCCATCATTTTCCTCATAGCATCGCCCGGAACATCGAAGCACATGCACACACACACCCGTTCACTCCCAAAAACTCTCTTGCTCCCTAAACACCTGCATTAAGCTTCTCCCTCCCCTCCTAGCACCCACACACACAAGAAGCAGAATAACTTCATGTGAACAGAGCACCCCATATTATTAAACAAACACATAACCCATAACATTAAGCGATCACTACTATATATTACATTTATTGTCATTTTCTAATTTTCCCCAATGCAAGTGTGATTTAAAAAAATAATATCGACAAAAAAAAATAATGCTTGTAAGTGTCACTATAATGAGGTATTTTTAGAACAGGCCCGCGGGCGACGATTTAGAGTTACTTGCAGAAGTGCTTCCATAGTAAGCATTGCCTTACTGCTGAAACCTTGTTGGCAAACAAAGATGTGGATTTTGCGAAATCATTTTAGAACACAAAAATATATAGAATTTAAATGTATTGGCAACTTGATAAACATAACACATCCACTCAGTTTCAGCTTTATTATGTACTCGAGTAAGCAAAAGTAAAACATATTATGCACATGAAATGCCTTACTAGCAAAATTGATCAACTAACCATTTTAAACAAGGATTGTTTAACCATTTTTATGTTGTTTGATCATTTAATCATTTATTTGTTTTTACAGATAAAACACTTCTAGAATCTCCACAGTGGAAGAAAAACCACTTATTATTTAAAGAGACACCAGTTCACAGTGCTCTTTTGACAATGAAGAAAATTGGAAACATTTCATGAAAAATGTCACACCAGTTTCAGGACTTTCAGTCAACTTTTGTCAATATTTAAAACATTTGTACTTGTTGAAATATATCTGCTTAACTTACTTATGGCTGTGCAAGTGGGTGATGTCTTCTAAATGTCCATAAGCTGGTTTTCTATTCAAACATTGAGATTTTATAGCTAATAGATATTTTTACATCGCAGTGAAAGCATTGCATATTACAGGTCTATTTAACCATATTAACACTTTAATCTCAGCATTTATTACTTGCAGTGAGTAGACATATAATTACCTGTTAGATTTAATATTTAGTTACTATTTTGCATAATATTTTATCCACTATTTGATTGTACATGTTTTGTCTGTAATTAGCTTCGGTACCCAGACATAAAAATGCTCTTCCAAGTGTTTGGGCACAAAAATAGAAATGCTATCACATAATACCACTTGTTTTTTTTTTATTAGGACGTGCTTGTGTCTGGATATACATGGCCACACAAATATACTGACCATCATAAATCATGTAAATTAAAACCAACACATAATAATGTAATTAATAAATGAAAACGGAAGATAAAAAAAACTACAAATCCCAAGCAGTTTAGCATTGTATTTTGTCAACACATTTCAATAGTGCCTTTGAACTCTTCACATGTACACAATCTTAGATCTTTGGTTTTGTCCGTGTTTTCACGCATTTTTATTACGCCTATTTAATGTACGTATAGTTCACTTCAGTGCTTTAATATAGCACTTTGCTGCTCACTCTTACGTCCAATGTGCCTATAATGTACTACACTGCAAAACATTTATTGCCGGAAATAGCATTTGCTGTGACTAGAAAACATGTACAATGAACAATCAAAGTAGTGTGTGCAATCAACTGTGCAGTGTCCAAATGACCATGAAAGTTCATAGTTGAACTGTAAAAAGTTCGAAGTTTACCTGTAAAAAAAGTAGCTGAGATATGTTTACAGTTCCACTGTGAATTTTAATGATAATTCTGGCACAGTTCTACTGTGAAACTTCGTATGACATTTTTCCATTTTTTCTATTAATAAAATTATATTATTAGTATTAGTATTACTATTAATAAATAATTAAATAGATACCAGGTTAATATATATTTCCCCATCTGTTAATAAACCATACTGTATACGGCAAAATCAAGTAGTTATCAAGAAGTTTATCACAAGATTCAAGCCACAAGGTTCACATATTCATGTTCACATTTAAGTTTACTATTGCTTTACAGCACTGAAATAATTTATATTTTAATAAATAAAAACATAGTGTCTTATAGACAATTTTATGCTAAAATTTGTCTGTAACTTGGCTTATTCTATTTGTGTTCAAGTGCCAGTTTAATTCAGTAGAATATTTACTTTCTAAATTTGTAAATGGCTGGAAGTAGTTACTACATTTACAAAGGGTGTATAGTTAAGACATGATCACTTTAGAATAGTTTAGAATACTTCTTATAGTTTGCATTAGGAATTAAACTGTATCTAGGGTCTGGAGAAAAATCTGCATTTTCTTTTGAAAGGTTTCTCGATAAAGCTGTTTTAAGCGTTCCTTTTCCTTTCTTTTCAGCTCTTCTTTGTGTGCCAACTCTTTTTCTGAAATACTGTCAATAAGCGCAATGCCTTTGAGTTGCATGATGGATAATTCACCTGGTTTTGATAACATAAACCTATAGGTTGCAGAGCTTTTTGGCAAAGCAGATTGTGTGAACCGATTGTTTATAATATTATTACTGGTTTTATTTAAAGTGGGATTCGCTGAAAACATCCTTCTGCCTGCTGGCGCTGATCTCAAGTGGCACATGTTCTCCTGGTCACTTTGATTCGTGTTTGTCTCTGATATTTCTTGCAATGTGTTATTTACAGTTGCATAAGGTTCACAGACTCTCAAATGCAATAATTTTTTGTGTTCTTTCAGTAAGAATTCTTTGTCTTGATGGAGCAATTTAAGGCTAAGTCTGTATTTTCTGTGAATCTGATCCACTTTCCATTGAAGATGAGTTTCTTCTTTATGATTCTTTAGTCTCACATCCATGTACAGCAAAGGCTTTGGGGTTTTCAAATTGATCTTTGCAGTCATGTTGAAATGTTAAGCTGAAAATACAGAAAAAAATGACCGTACATGATGTAAATACTAAATAATGATCTTAAATGACTCGTTTGTTTGATATGTACAGGACAAACATTGTCTGGTCATGTTTACAAAAAGAAGTATTTTTATGGTTATTGTTGTCATTGTTACCTGTTGGCCCCATGGTATTATTTTTATTATTACTAGTCTTATTATTATTTACGATAAACTAAACATGAGGAGCTGAATTCTTGTTGTGAACTTGGTGTGACCAATGTCATAACAATTTAGAAGTTATCAACCTACTTCACCTACTACTACTTCCACTACTAACATTTGTATCAATTTTGTATCAAAGTCTTCTGTTTGTATATTTTAAGAATTACCTTCTCACCATTGTTCTTTCTACACATATACATTATTAGTTTAAGTATTTAGACCTGACCGTGAACATGCACAATAATTCTATCTAGTAAATTAATGGCTCAACATTTAAAGCTCATCAATATATGAAACAGTATCTGCCATCCTATAAAGAATTTTTTTTTTCAATGTATAAAGTGCACTATTTAGGATGCATACTATTTTAATAAAGTAATGTAAATTACATACCTCTAATTACCTGAACTTTCAAATAAAACTTTTAGCGGTGCACAGAAACAAAAGAAAAGGTAACAGCTGCTAGGATACTGGTTTAGCAAACACTGTTTGGTCTAACCAGTTCTTGGGTACATTTTTTTGCGATGGAATTTGTATGTGTATTTATTAGGGCTGGGTGATATGGATAAGAAATCATATCCCAACATATTATATATATATATAAATATGTTATATATATTTATGTTATATAAGATAACATTCGACAATTAAGTGGGACAGAAAATCTTTGTACAAAAAGAGTGCCCAGATTCAATCCTAAAGATGGAGAAGCCCTTATTTAAGACCATTCAACAGCTTTAAAAAAGACCCTGATCTGATTAAATAAAATGGTTTTCATATGTGTTAAAGATCTACCCAGTTCCTCCAGGTAAAAGCGAGATCCTTGGTCTGTAGGTTTCTGGAGTCGTTTGGCTCATCTAATTATGACAACAAAAATATTGGGAAGCATAACAAGATTTATGAGAAGTGACTGATTAGCAGATTCAATACACTAGTCCTCAAATGTTTTTAAAACATTGTGTAAAAGTTAATATTTTTTTTCAATCTCAACATTCCAACTGTTGGCTTTTCAGGTCCAGTTCATTTCTGTAAATAAAATGGACAGAAAACAAAAGATAAAAATTATTTGTGTATTTTCTATAAGATGTGGTGTGTCTTAAGCTTAGCCAATTTTGAGATGTGCATCTGGACAGAGATGCTGTCTCATTTTGTTAATGTAAAATTTTTAATATGAAAATGCTGTATTGAGATGAAACCATCATCAAAGTAAACTTTGATTTTGCGCTTTGTATTGAGGCTAGTTGTAACATTTATTACAATAAGACCACAAATATATTTGGGCACAATGAGCAGAGATATGTTTAGAAACAAAAACATGAAACTAATTAAGACTAAGCCTTGTGCTAAGCTAGATAATAGTTGTTATATTATTATTACTACTAGAGTAGTTTTGTCATTAATCGAGATTGTAAATTAAATTAAAGAAAGAAAAAAGATGATTTCAGAAAGACTTGTGTTAGTATTGCTAAATCTGGACATTATCCCTAATGGAAATATATTAACTTCACTGAATGGTCAAATCTGAGATTAATGATACATGATAGTATGTATATCTACCGAGAAGATCGGTCAAGTGTCCACTCATAACCAGCTAAAAAGAAGCTAATCAAATAACCAAAAATATCTGGTATTGTATCTAATATTAATTCTGCTTTATGTACATGAGCCAAAACATTTGGACCACCAGTAGGATGAGCTGTCAGAATAACTTCAAGAAACTCCACCGAGATATGTCCTCCACATTTGTGGAGTTATTAGTTAGACTTTGCACAATCACGTAAAAATGTTTTATGAATGTCAGCATGTGAATGTCTGAGTAGTTAAAGCATTTTATGACTATAAAGATTGTGACTGTTCAGTCTTTAGTCAGCTGATGCACAGGTTAAGTTCTCAAATCATCATGAGCTGAGTGCTTATACAAGTTTATTTCTTCTGCCAAATACAAGTTTAACATTTCAGCAGAAATATAGTTTCTGCTAAATATAGCAGTCAAATTAACATGAATCTAGTAAACAACAGAAATGCTACCAGCTGAAAGAGGATCTTAGAACTGATGTAGTTTGTCAAAATCATAAGGAATGGCAAAGTGGACCAGCTGGGGATCTAACTAGGGACAAACTTGCTGCGAGGCAACAGTGCTACCCACATAGCAACCTATGCTAACCCTTTTTCTGTTGTGTGGCAACGGTTGCCTCGCAGCAAGAAGCTGCCTAGTTTCATCCTCATATTTAAGTCCTTATTGTATGAAGTTTGCATGTTCTCTCTGTGTCTGAGTGGGTTTGTTCCATGTGCTCCAGTTCCCACAGTCAAAAAACATGCAAATGAGGTGAATTGGAGATAGAAAATTGTCCATGATAACGATCTAACCAAAAGTGTAAAACATGACGTTAAAATCATAATAAACAAAGCAGACACACGAGCAGTTTTAATCAGTTGTGTTTATCACTTGCCTCCAATTCTTGGAGATCTACATGCAACCCACAGTAAAAAGGTTTTGGGTTCTCTGGTTTTCTCAAGCAGTCAGCAAATAAGATTAGTTGGTAATGCAAAGATCGATATAATTGTACAGAGATGTACAGAGACTGTACTTGCGTGGTGACTGACCAATCAAAAACAAACACACAGTTGTTATTGTCTCATATCACCTCTAGGTGGCAGCAGAATCTTTTTGAAGCAAAGTTTATTTGTGAGTAGTATGTTTATTCTTTTTTTTAATCATTCAGACCCTGTCGGTGCATGAAATGACATCTAATATCAAATCAGTCGGTGGTGCTAAATGGTTGGAGAACACTATTTCAGGAACTTAAGTTTAAAGGAAAAACCTGACGGGCCGGTGTAAGCTGGTGATCAAGAGTGCATTCTAAAAGTATTAACAGTCGTCGTCAATCATTTTAAAACATCAGATTTTATTCACACACCGTCACTAAACTTTTGGACTGCTTTCGTTTCACGGTGCTCTCAGCCAGACGTGGACACACTTCCTGGTACAGCCCTAAAACTCGTCCATTAGTGGTTTCTTACTGCTGGCTGGGGCACAGCGTGATTTGAGAGGTAAAATATTGCATTTTAAGACACGATGAAAACTTTGTGACACAAACCGACACAAATCTTCGTTTTCCAGCTGCACAGGTGAGTTCCTGTATTCATCAGTCTGTAGTAGAAATAGAGATTTATAAAAGTCACCTGCTTTGTATAACTCGAGTTGGTTCTACCATTTCCTGCCACATTCGACTTTTGGACTGATTCAAGGTGCGCGGAATGTCGAAGTGCTTTGTTTATACTATTATTATAAAATCTACTCTATTATTTGTTGTAAGTGCCCTTTAAAAATAAAGTTCTAGTTTTCCCGCTTTCTGTCTCATAGCACATATATATGGTGCTCCATGGTCTACATTTAGCAGATTCGTTGACCTAAAGAGACTAACGATTACAATGGATCCAACATTTTGAGCGATTGAGAGTTAAGGGCCTTGCTCAGGGGCCCATTAGTGGCACCTTTGCGGTAGTAAGACTCGACCTTTTGATTTCCTGCCAGTACCTTTAACCACTAGCCATCACTACTGTACTACAGTTTTTCTAAGCTACATGTATAGATTTGCAAATATCTGCTAGAAAACAATAAAATATTATAACTCATCGACAAACTGCAGCTGTTTATCGTTGATCATACAGATGTGCTGTGCTTAATGTGTTCTGGGTGTAATTTTTACACGTAAGTCTAAAGCGGGTTGAATCTTCCGATAATCTTTTAAATTAAACAAACACAGTTTGTAGTTTTCTTTATACAACTATACAATCAAATGGAACAGAATGTACCTATAGTTAATAAACAATTAACCAAATGTAATAAAATGTGCATCAAATAATGAGACATGATGATGCTTTGCTGCTGACGTTAATTGAACTTTTACACTCAGGGAGATGTCTCAGTAAACAACAAATTTTAAAAAGTAAAATGTATTATTTTCCTGATGGAGTACACATTCATAATACTAGTATTAGAGAGTATAAATAAAGAGTAAGTAAAGGTTGGTGTACCTAACTCATTGTTTTAATGCTTTAAGCCACGTTAGGCATTTTTATGTCTCCTCATTTTTTGATAAATTTAAAGATCCATAGCTGAACATATACTAAAGGCTTGGTGAGTTAATTGACTTGGGTATTTAATGGCTTATAATTGGCAATTTTAACTCATAGTTAAATTAAATAATTGAAACTCATATCCACACTCTGCAAAGATATTTTAATAATAAAGTATCCACCACTTGAAGTTTTTGTGATAATTACTGAATCCACTTTGTAAAAAGTCCAACAAGTGCATAGACTAGACACAAACTGGTAACGTAGTGTTGATATGGGTATGTAGGCTAGGAGTCATGTTTCTTCAGGTTTGTAGGTCAGGCGGTCATCTTTCACGTTTTTATCTATATATGATTTGCAGAGTTTCAGAATGACTGATCCAAACAAACCTCAACGCAAACTCTCCACAGCTGGTGACAGCTTATATAAGACTTTAGGCTTGCAGAAGGGAGCTTCTCTTGATGAAATTAAAAAAGCATACAGGTAAGATACCTTTTTTTGCTCTCATGAAAATTCTAATAAACTAACAAAAGAATGTATCTAGCATTTACTGAAATATTACTATTCATCTATTTAAAGAAAACTTGCTCTACGCTATCATCCAGACAAGAACCCAGACAACCCAGAAGCTGCTGAGAAGTTCAAGGAGATTAATAATGCTAACACCATCCTTAATGACCCCACAAAGCGACAGATCTATGATGAATATGGCTCTATGGGCCTTTATGTTTCCGAACAGTTTGGAGAAGATAGTGTTAAATATTACTTCCTCATGTCAAAGTGCTGGTTCAAGGTAAATAGATGAGTATTCCTGTCTGCTCACATTTTTTCCTCTCATCTTTATTCATGATGAAAGTGATGAAGGAATTCTTATTTAATTGAAAGACTTTTTTGTATTGTTTGTTCACAATTCCAACTTCCCTTTTTTGCAGACTCTGTTTTTCTGTACTATGATATTTACTTGCTGTTGCTGCTGCTGCTGTTGCTGCTTTTGCTGTGGAAAGTGTGGAATGAAGGAGAGAGAAGATGATGAATATTTCTATGTTGATCCAGAGCAGTTAGAAGCCCAAATGTTTGAAGAACAAAACAGAGGTAAATCATTAGATAATAGAGATCACACACACTGGCAGAAAAGTTCAAATGTAAAGCATCACTATTATTAAAGTAATTAAATATTAGATTAAATTAGAAAAAATATTAGATTAGATTAAAATATAGATTAGTATTTAGAATACATTTTCATCCCTGTGCTTTACGACACTTAGGAATTATTTCATTTCATTTGTATGGCAATGCATTTGTGTTTAGGAGTTTTACTATAATGCCACTCAAGCACCATGGTCAAGCATTTTTGAATTATTATGGTAATAAATAAATGACCGTAAAATAAACAGGGTCCTTAATTCATAATTATTTTTGCCTTGTCATTAGGGCAATATCTGTAATAAGTCAATTCTTGTTCTTATTGTGCAGGCAGTCAGACAGTTATTATAGGGCAGCCAGCTTCATCTGCAGACCCAGGAGATTCCAGTGAGTATTTGCTTTTACACACAGTGCTGCCTGTTATTTCACTTCTTTAAATACCTTGTTTTTTACACAGTCATGCTGGAACAGGAAATTGGCGTATTGTGAATAAAATGTCCTAATACTGTTCTCTATGTACTTTTCTTCATGTACAGTGGAACCCTGAGTTACAAATGATGTACCATACAAACATTTTGGGTTACAAACAAATAGATTTTGCTTTATTATCCAAATCCTCACACAAAAATTTATGTGATGTGATGAATGTGTGTAATGTTAAGTGCGCAAACCTAATGCATACGCAGCATTATGTAAAGTTTGGAAGGTAACAAAGCTTTTTTTGCAGCCCAGGGTACTGTGATCATAGGCATGCCAATCCCTAGTCCAGACACAAAGAACTCGGCTGCAGGAGAATTTCAGGTACTTTACTTTTCATTCGACATCATGGTCTTTTAGTATCATACTTTCAAAACTTCCCTTAAAATATGTAAAACATGCTGTTGTTGAAATCATAGACAATTAGTTGACTTAATTGTGTGCAAATGTCTGTGTTTCATAATCACAACCACAGCACTAAGCTGTTTAAAACAAATATCATAAAAACATATTGAGATTTCAGCTGGAGTCTCCTTAATCAAATATTTTTTATATAATTACAAGTTGACAAATGACAAATGCTTTGCAGTTATTATATGATTATTAAGGCAGATGGATATAACTTGTGTAAATGTCAGTACGGATGTTTGTATAAAGTAATAGCTCACAAGGTGAACATTGGTGTGCCCGATCACATTTTGCCTCTATTGCTCCTGACCAGGGAGGGCTATGGCTATTGTATTCTCTTTACAAAAATGTTGCTTTAGCCAATTGCCTCATTTCACATACACAAAGCTTATACAGTGATCCGTGATTGAGATTGGTTGCAGAGAATCACCCACCAATCTCCATTATCTCCAGTTCAACCAGCAAAGGTCATAATTACAGCCATCAGGAAAAATCCCCCATGGACTGTAGTAGAACTTGAATTTAAACTTGCTGGTGTTCAAGTGTTTTGTTGCTGCTGCACCACCTAAGCAATGTGTTGTGAAGGTCTGTGTAATATGTAATTTGCGCTCAAGTCAAGCAACAAGAATTTCTGCTAGCACATCAGTGCTGGGAGTCAAAATTATTTAGTTAATTTGTGAGCGCACATGTTTTTGTAGCTGTGTCTCAAAGCATGCACTTGTGTCATGTTTGGGGAAAAAAGCACAAAGCTGGTCAGGTGGGTGGAGTTGACCCTGTCAGTCCAAAATCAGGTGACCAGAGTCGAGTTGAACACTTTTTTCTTTTTAGTCCGGTCCTCACATGAAAGTGTGTTAACACTCAGAAGCGGATGAAAAAAAATTGTATAAGAAAAATGTATCAGAGAAAAAAGCGGCAGATAAAAAAACAGAAGATTTTTGTTTGCAATTTTGTTAGTTTTTTTTTTTTTTTTTAATTAAACTTTTGGCACGAAAACCATAATAATGTATTATTAATGAATTTGCAGAAAGAAAAATTGTTACTGTAGAAATTGGAAATGTTCAAACTGCTGAAAACTCGTTTTGATCCATACATTCACATTTTTCTTTTGCATTTCTTTGGCTGTACAAATGATTGGTAACGAGAAATATCGCCGCTTGCTTCCAAAACACGTCACCAAGGATTTTTTTAATGTTAGTCTTAAAAAAAAACAAAAACAAAACAAAAACACGGAACCCATTATGTGCTGTGGTCTGCCAGACCTGGTTTCATATTTGCTCACACATCTAGTTTTCATCATTTATTATGAATGAAAAGCTACTGGTGTTCACATCCAAAACAAGTAACTACAACTTGGATCTTTCACTAATGTTATGTAAATTTCTCCTAATGTTATGAGCTAACATTTTTACTGTAACGTTTGTAAAATATTTTATAAACGTTGTGTTACCTTAATAAAATTGGAACAATGTTAGTCCGAGTTTAACATTTCATGAACTTTGTTCTACCTTCTATAAAATAAAGACTAAAAATGATTTCCTCCGAATGTTCAAATTTGGTCAAAGGATTGTTCAAATAAAAACATTTTTACAGAGCTTTTCTGCTTTTTACCTTTTTAAGTTTTTGAATTCTCAAATACAACATTCCTAAATAAAAAAGGTTTAGGAAATGTTCTTTAAACATTTTCAAACTTTTAAGGAAAAAAACTTGGTAACAAAACTAGGCAGAATCACATTAGTTGAATAGTCAATAAATTCTTAAACTAACTTTACAGCTGCAGTGTCGGTGCCTACTGAAAATTAGCTGCTTTTAGTTGTTTTAAAATAAGCTTTTTCACAATGTTGTTGGCAATCATAAAGTAATAATCATTATAGGTTGAGCGATGTTAGACATCCATTATCCTAAATGTTTCTCTCTTTAGTTCAGTAGCAACTGGCAAACTGTCTGACGAAATGCATGTGAGGTAGTGAATGATTGGTGGGTGGTGTGGTGCATCAGCCTGTAATAAGATTTGTAAATAATAACAGATTTTGCCACTTTGAAGGCGCGAATATTTTGGCCGGACTACTCCTATCAGATATATTGATATTTGAAATGAACATGCTTCCTCAGTCTTTGGTGACAAATTAGGGCCATTTCATGATGATTTTTTACATGTGATATAAACATGCTCTTTTTGTTCTTCAGTTTTGAACATGGTGTTTCGTTTCTTGTCCTCTAGGTGGAGTCATTGTCATAAAATGCGACATGACATGTCATCTACCTCGGAATCTTGAGAAACGGTGATCAAATCTAAACTTCAGCACAGCACTTGTGAAGATGTTGGTCGATGTTGATCCTCAGGGGTTGTGGATTGTATGCAGACGTTGTGGAGTACAGTTTTTTTAATCATTTACAATGATTAGTTTTGGATAGTGGTTTATCCGTATTTTATTGTGGTACCAGCTTTTCTTTCTTACAGTCATGATTATTTATTGTTAAATAAAATTATTTTAATTGTATGTCAAATTACCATTTGCCAACTTTTTAACCTTGTCAGACACACAAATATGCTCATATTCATATTGTACACAAATGAAACAAAAAATCTAATACACAAATGTCTTCACGGCCAGCACAGTTGTGTTAATTCAAGTCATGTGAACACTTTTTCCATCCGTCCACTACACACAGTGGGTGAATACACTTGAACACCTGAACAGGTTACCTGTTTGTTATAGGGCACAGAGACAAACAGGACCATTTGAGTATCTCCAATTAACCTGACACCCTGTGTGGACTGTGGCAAGAAACCGAAGTACCTGTCGGAAACCCACACAGACAGGGAGAACATGCAAACTGCCCATAGAAAGACCAGGATTGCTTTACTTGGGAATCGGATTTGGGACTTCTTGCTGTGAGGCTATTGAATAACAATAAAAGAATATTGCATATGAACTGTTTGTTGACCACGCACTTTGAATTAAAGCTTTAAAAATTAGGGTTTTATGAATATTTTCTTACTATTCTTTTCATTTAAATGAAATATGGTAGTTATATATTTTTTGTTTCGACTCAAGCTAAGACATTAAGCAACATCTGGTATAATGATGTTACATTTTCAGGGATTTTGTTTTTAAACTATATTTTTAATGACACAATTGTCTACTTGGAAGAAAAATGTAATGCAATCATGACAGTTTAAAATGTCTAAAGTTTGTGCAATACATAATTGTAATGAAAAGCATATTTGTACCGTTTCCACATTGTGTCTGAATATAATTAATAGATTATATATTTTATTTCCACTTTAATTTTTATATTGGATTGAAAATTAAGATGCATATCAGTGATTTGCCATTTAAGTTCAATTAAAATGTGTGAATAAAGTATTTTGAATTTCATAAGCCGGTTAATCATATTAACTATTTAGAACTGGATTCTTTTTTTTAAATCTAAATCCCTTTGATGGTGTGAATTTTAACCTTGTGGTTTAGTACAGGTTTGTTTTTGCTGTGACTTCTCACAGATGATATGCTTAACATGTTTAATGATAGGACACCATGGGAAGTGGCATATGGCTGCAGTATTAACGTATTATCAGTATTAACACCGGTGCACCCCTTTCAACATTTGTCTATTCATGAATTCGTTTCAGTATTAGGCATTCATCGTTGTGTATTAGTGCTATTTCTGAAGTTATGTATAGAAAACGAAAACATGACTTTAGAGGAAGCCAATAATTTCCCCTCTTGAGGTAAGTTGCTCAAGAACGCAATATTTATATTAAGAAATAACAGATTTTAAGTTTTTCATTAAATACAAAGTTATTTATTTCAAATAATTGACACGTCTAAGCAAAATACTAGTGTGAGTCGTTACACAACTGTATCTGCTTTTATTCATTCTTGTGTCTAGATCTTATTGCATTATCTGTACAATAACTAAGCCATGATGTTGAAAGAACTGTGAATGTGTTTCAAAACCACAGTGTCATCATCAGTCTACACACATGGCACAACCTTAATGCTTCTTAGATGTTGGTATCTGGTCAAAGGGGCCCTGATCAAGCAAATGACAAAGAGCTTGACATTGACCTGATCGTCACTGCTCTAATAATTTAAACAAAACAATAAATCAGTAAATATGGCAATAAGTACTGCAGAACATGTAGCATATAAAAACCATTGGGAGAAGTATGATTGAGGAACCATGATATGAAATACCAAAGATGGGCCAACTCAAGTTTGTTACTACAGTAAAGTAGGGCTGTTCTGACACAGGGAGAATATGCAAACTCCAATCAGAAAAGACCTGGATTGCCAAATCTGAAGATTAAATTAAAATAAACTTCTGTGACACTACAACCTGACATCTAATAATGTGACTTTTGGGTGGCACTGTGCAATTATTAGTTTTTCCTAAACCACCTCATTGTTTTAAGATGCAAAGAATGTCTCAAAAAATTGTTGGCTTCATAATTACATTAGTTACTTTATATTAGTTAGGTTAGCTCCACAATAAGTTTGTAAGTTAGTATTGTGGATCTTACAGAACATCATTAAAAGCTGTTTTGTGCTTTCATTTAGTATTGATTTCCAGGTCACAGGTTAATGGACCTGCAAGCAAGATAATAAAAAGGTATTTGTTAGTATTGTGATAAAAGGCCAGTATCAGGGCAGCTGAATACATTGTGGTAATGAGGGAACAAACACACATACACAAACAAAGTATATCAATATCAATCAATATCTGTCAACATGATTAGAAACAAAAGGCATCGTGCTGGGAAACATCCTCTCGAACAGTTTTATGTAAATGTGATAAGGTTGTAGCTGACTAAGAAAATGCAATCACGGATCACAAACAGCAACCATCAGTTCAAAGGTTAATGACAAAATGACACAGACGTACACAGATTGTTTTATTTATTTCAACAGTTTTGTTAGCAGTTTAATGTTTAAATATTTTAAGATTTTAAGTTCAGGTTCAAGTTGTTTTATGGTCAAAATCTGTACAACAAGAATTGAAATGATGTTACTGTATGCCCCAAATTAGCAACATCATCAATAAATGAAATAGATTATTAGGCTAATGCTAAGACATACAAAACACAGGGTATTAACAGACTAATGCTAAGACATACAATGTACAGGATCACTGACACATAAGACATTAATGAGACAAGAAACATGAATGAGAAGGACACAGTTGGGTGACGATGTGGAACCATATATAGTATAGAATAAATAGAAATGCAAATAAGAGGAGTTCAAAACTTGAGACGGTTTAAAATGACTAGTGCAACCAGTCCTTAAAAGTTACAAGTTTGGGTAAAGATGGGTGATAATGACGGAATGACTGATAGACCTGGAAGATAAAGGTGAGTGTAGAGGTGGAAGAAGGGGTGGCAAAGCAGACAGGGAAACTCCAAACTCCAGAATTATCACTGATGTCGATCAGCCAGCTGTTTCTAACCCCCAGATGACAGGAAGTTGAAGATGCTGTGTTTTGGATGAGTGGAATCTCCTGCCAAGCAGCGGGCTTTCCTGGTAAGCCATGAGTTGTACAGGTCCTGAAGAGAGCAGATCCTATTTCAAAGTTTTAGTTTTCTCTTTCACGTCTGGGCACTGACCATGAGTCAATATCAGATGACTGTCCATGCAGTAATAGCTATGACCCTGTACACTGACAAGTAATTTTTAATGTTTAATTCCAACTTAAGTCGAATTTATTGTACAGCACTTGTCTGGCATTCTAACTTCTAAACAAAATAAAATAGCATAATCCATAATGCAGAGTCCGACAACATGTTAATGTTTTAAAATGACAATGGCCAAAACACACAACTTAGACAATGCTATGGTGGCTTTAAGTGTCTGATTGACCGCGATTGTCTAAAAAAGTAGGCACCCAGCCATAGCATTTAATTTGCAAAATATTTATTACAGATGAATATTCATATTATATTTCCTTAGATGTATAAAGATCATTTATTAGACATAATGCTTTTAAACTTCCACCAGTTACAGAATAATATGTATTTTCCAAATATGATATCGATTTAGATCTTAGTTGGCATTGCACACTTCACTGGCTCCATACGGACATGCTTAATAAAGTTTCTCTGACTGTCGATCTTTCCAGTATTTAGCGTAGGCCTCCTGAAACATGTTCTTGCAGCATAGCTTAGCTTTGAGGCGTGAGCAGATAAGAAATGAGCCTCCCATTTTGCGATGCAGGGAGTAGGTTTCTTCTGGAGGAGGAGTGAGGCGCTGTTTCAGCATGACAGGAATGAGTCTGTGAATACGCTCTGTTGTACTTTGCGAGCCAAAGTCAAATGGTTCTTCTGAAGCAAAGGCCTCACCAAGAATCATTATAGCATCGACATGGGCATTCATCATTGGCTGAATGAAAAAGAAAAAAGTGTTAAGTTTAAAAGTAAATATATTATGTGTATCTAGAAAGGCACAAATATTTTAAGGCTATACCTTTGACTCATAACCTGTTAGAAATTTCATGTCAATTGATCGCTGTAAAACCCCCTCTCTGTCTCTTTCTGCTGCTGCCTTGATGATCTAATAAAGAACAGAGTTAAAATTAAATTAAATAATTGTACAATTCTATATTCTATATTGTATAATTGTACAATTCTGTCATTAAAACAAATTTTGTGTACTTAGTAGTGTTGGTTTAATAATGGGTGGTACCTGGTCTAAAAAGTTTGAAAACCACTGGTATAAAAGTACAACTGCCATACAACAGACATGTAGGCAAATGTAAATAATAAAATAATCTGAAATAAAAATGAATAGGGACATTATGTTTTGTTAAGGTAGAACTGTTTTGTGTGATACCATGTAAACAGACATTTCCCTAAAAGAAAAAAATTCTTTGTATTCCTGGGTGTATGTGTAACCACAACAATCCCTGGAAAGTCTGCAGTGAACCATTCCATTTTGAAAACAATAATACAATATAGCAGGCAGTGATTTTAAAATAGAGGACACATTAGCCTACTATCTTTAGAGCCCCAATTCTCCCCAGTGCTATCAGACCAGTGGGTGTTTACATTCATCCATAACTGGCTATGGGGAATGATTGGGGGTGGCCTGGGTAAAAATGACAGATGAGACGTAAGAAAGTCAGCTCAATATTTCTTGTACATGACCTACTTTGCAAAGGCTATTACCAGGCACGTATTCACCAAACCACGACGAGGAAACCAAGACTAAAATTAACTACACTGCCTTTTAAATATTATTTAAAACAGTAATGCTGATAGTAGCTTACATATACAATAGGTAGTTTACATCAATCTATTAAAATCTCATGGACAGCACGGTGGATTATCACAGCAAGCCCGGGTCAGCCCGAGGCTAGCACATCCTCCTTCTGTCTGCATGGGTTTACTACAGTTTTCTCCCACAATCCAACATCATGCTCTAGGTTGATGGGAGATTGGAATTGTACTGGGAATTAGCAAAAATAATAATAATAACCTAGTTATAATGTACAGAACAATAAAATAAGTAAAGAATTCACTGTACCTCAATGTAAACATCTGTAAAACTTGCATCAAAACCTCTAGTGGCTCCAAAATCTAAGAGTGCAACCTAACAAGCAACAGTTCTCATCAGTAAAAACTGATCGGTAAAGTGCAATTATTACAATTACTTTGATAATGAAACAAGCTTACCTTGTGATTCTGTGGGTCAAAAAAGAAATTGGACCAATTTGGATCAGTCTGCATATATCGGAACTCAAACAGCTCTCTTAAGCAAAGATTTAAAATCTGCCCACAGATCTGGTAAAAAAAAAGAATAAGGTTATTGAACTATGCCCCAAAAAGTGACAACACACTTGGGATGTGTTCAAAAACCTAGTGAGCTCTCTATATACACGTCATTTTACATAATCCTATGTATGCTCCTGATAAGTAGCCCATTCGGAATGCTCACTAGTAAAATACCTTAAACTTACTGAATAATGACGAACATACTAAAGCAATCCGAGCATTGAGTGCAAAGGAATTATTTTTCACCAAAAAAGGTGGATCAAAAACAAAATGTTATCTTGGATATAATGATGCTCATCAGTTTTCGGGAAACAGACGTGCCTAGTTATGCTGATGTACATATCCTCGATTGCTTTGTAAAAGGGACAAAATGTTTCCATGTGGGTCTCTACTGCTCCTATAAACATTCCGAGTTTAAAAAACCTCTCCATCTGTTTTCTGTAAATTAACCAAGCACAATTAGTCTGTACACAATCAAGTGATTTTATAGCTTGACAATGTATGAAAGTAATGCATGTTTAAAAAATTGGGATGCTCATTAGCATATGAAACGTAGTTTAAAACTAAGCATTCATAATAGGACTTATGCTGTACAGAATTCAACGAATATATAATATCTCTTTATGTAAGAATCTTTTTGTGCAAAGAACTTCAGAGATGTTGTGGACTAACTTCTTTAAAAAGAGGCATATTATTCCCACTTTACCTGAAGAAATCTTCTCTGAAGTTTGTTGCATGGTTGCTGAATAATTTGTTGCAAAAAAGTTTTTTATATTGTTATATAGTCGCAGTTCTGTAAAGTGTACATGTGCATGTACATTAAAACTATCTAAAACAAACAAAAAAAATCTCACTCTCTCTCACACACACCCCCAACGAAGGTACTTCAGTCCCACCAGTTGAAAGTTTGAGAACACATCTCTTATTTGTTTTTATTATTTAAGGTCGAGTCTCTGACATGGTAGGGCTTACTTCATTCTTGAGTTCCTGTGAGAGTTCTTCAGCTTTATCTAAAGGGAATCCAGATACTAACTCAGTTGTGAGAACATGAAGACTGCTTAGTTCATCCACTACATTTGGAACGTAAAAGAACGGGTGGTCCTTTAACAATTCCCTAAAAAAATATATATAAATATAAATCAAGACAAGCACTGAAATAAGCCATTTAAATGCTACAGCCATTTCAACATAAGGAAACTTTGTGTGTGTGTGTGTGTGTGTGTGTGTGTGTGTGCGCACTGTTTAACATGGAAGGTAAATATTTCATTGACAAAATTAACAATATTATGATGATCTTCAGACATTGGTGCGTTAAACAGGACTTCGACCCCACTTGACTAATAAAAATATTACTCACTGGAATTTTTTGGCACATTTGGCTTCCCTTACATAATCACATTCTAGAGCCAGCTCCCGGCTCATAACCTCGATTAAATGTTCTGGAAACAGACCTGCACAATAGTAAAAACATACACATGTAACGTACAGTTTACTTGAATTTGCAATGTAAAAATCATTATCTTGAAATACCAACAAATCCCCTACCGTCAGGTAATGCATTGCTCATACTGAGTAGAGTCATTAAGTTGTTGACATCACTGTTGATACTTTTGGCCACACCTGGGTACTAAACACACGTAGAACGAAACAATATTACTAATAATTATAACACTAAGGATTAATCATTATTTGCCTATTAACACATTACAGTGGAACCTCGGTTAACGAACGCCCCTGATAGCGTCCAATTCGGATAATGACCAACCATTTCACAAAAAATTTGCTCCGGTTAACAATCTAAATTTCGGATAGTGAACGTCACTACATCAGCGACGTCATCACCACGTGACC
>JAOTRQ010044405.1:0-17000 GCA_028565875.1 Hoplisoma paleatum
GTGTGTGTGTGTGTGTGTGTGTGTGTGTGTGTGTGTGTGTGTGTGTGTGTGTGTGTGTGTGTGTGTGTGTGTTTACCTGTTTCCAGTCATATCCGATTCTTGAGTGTTCTGCGGCCCGCTATCAATCTTCAGAGTTTGTTAGCAAGCGTTTTTTTTATAAAATAGGTTGCCAGGTCATTCTCCAACCTGTATCATGTATTTCTACAGGACAATTTTACATCTGCGATCAACCTAGTGCATGGTTGTTGGACTGTGGGAAGAAACCGAAGCACTAGATGAAAACCCACAGGGACATGAGGAGAACATGCAATTTACACACAAAAAATCTCTGGCCCGACCCAAGAATCAAAGCCGGGACTTCTTGCTGTGAGGCAACTGTGCTAAGCACTAACCCATCGTGCTGAGCCTACATAATTAGAACTATGCAAATAAGATGAATTATATAATAAAAAATGATTGTTTGACATTTGGGTAAAATTAAGAACAGACTCGAAGCAGTGTGTCATAATATCTCAAGATCATTAACTGTGATTTTAACTTTATTTTAGTCATTTTAAAGTAACCTTAAACTGAAATATGTTGTGTAACATTAATTACCATAACTGTCATGTATTTAAGCAAATTATAAAATATAGTGTTAAATAAGGTGTTAAATAAACACTTTTATATAAAAAAAACAACTTTGAGCAGTGCAACATTTAGCACAGCATTTAGCATGTAGTTTTGTCAGCTTTAATAAAAATCACAGCATTTTCAAAATGTGGAAAAAGTGTGTGTGTGTGTGTGTGTGTGTGTGTGTGTGTGTGTGTGTGTGTGTGTGCGCGCTCTTGCGTGTGTGTTTACATATATAGGGAGTATGTGGTGGATTAATACCAAACAACAAAATTTCCATAACAGCCATGCCATCATGAAGGGCGTTAAACAAACAACCCAACAGAGACTTAACAAGACTCTAACTAGTAATAAAAATGTTAATTTGGAGATACAGCATCATTATGTTTGTTACATTCCTGAAATGTTTTCATAGTAGAGTTGATTATGTTCTGTTTTATATTTTTATGTGTCCTTCATTATACTTTCTTCATTATAATGGTCATTTGGGACAAAATGTAATAGACTTTTAGACTATCAATTTGTTCATGCCAATTATTCTTAATAATAATAAATGTTATACTTTTTTAACTATTTTGGTGGGAGACTGAATAATCAATTGGCATAAATATCATGAATAAAATAATTAAAATGTGACATTTATCAGCGCAAACATAAAAGATGGGGCATACTTGATATTATTTTGTTTATTTACAATGCACATTTTTAATAAGTAAACTTATAAATCTTTTTACAAATACAGGTCAATCAAATTCAGATTGTACGTGCAGGCTATTTAAAAAATAGAAAAAGATGTTCGTAGGTCATCAATATTTGTGGTAGCACCTGACCTTGAGGGTGGTTTATTGCTTTTACAAACCATTTTTTGCTCTCCTTGACCTTTTTTGTATTTTCTTTCACCTCCAACCCAACTAGTCACGAGTCTGAACAAGGTGGATTGTGAAATAGAACATTTTGTTTTAAAATATGTGTTTAACAGCCAGTTTGTTTTACAAAATGTGTAACCCTGACAAAATTAATTTTGGCCATTGATAATTAATAATGAAAACAAATAAACATAAAACAAATAATGATATGAATTTGCATGTTTGCATGTGTATTTAATTTATGTTATCTGTGGTTAGTTTGAACAATCCAACATCTAAAAATGTGATTATAGTAAGTCAGAAATGTAGATAATTATAAAACTACTATTACAATTGATAGTTTACCAGTCATCATTACATAAGAAACCATCATGTTACTTTGTTAAAGATTTTGGAAATGGGTCAGTACAGTGGCTTAGTGGGTTTCTTTTAATTTCTTAAGTTTCTTCTCATACCCATAGGTGCTCCAGTTTCCTCCAACAGACCAAAACATGCAAGATAGGTGGATACAATAACAACATAAATACTACTATAACTTTTATTACTATTACTATTACTACTACTACTACTACTACTACTACTACTACTACTACTACTACTACTCATAATAATAATAATAATAATAATAATAATAATAATAATAATAATAATAATAATAATAATAATAATAATAATAATAATATGAATAATAACACATTACACTTATATATTCTTTTTAGAAAACCCAATGTCACTTTACAAATAAAGAGCAATAACACTTAATTGGAAAAATTGCCTGGGTGTCTGATAAACTATAATAAAACTAAAATATGCTGTCTCCCTAAAAAAATATTCCTTCATAAGATACCAAAGTAAAAAGTGATTGCAATAAGGTGACTTAGTAAGAGCAATAAAAAAAATACAATAATATTTTCTTTTTTTACTTTCGTCCACTAAATAAAGGTTCAATCCGAATTAATAGATGACAATTTTTTGTTTTTGTTGTACTTTACTCTTTTGGCTCCTTTAGAATAAGTTTAATGTAGACATCATAACTGCAAATGTGCCATTAGCTCAGCATTGCAAATTTTCATCATAACTTCAGTCTGAAGTAAATTAGCATGCAGATGGCTCTACTGCCACACACCAAGCCACCCACTTAACAGTGGAAGCAATTAATGTGAGTTTATCTGAAATGAGTTACTGTGGGCTTCAGACGTCAGCCTTAAATATGATAGATGGTGCGTTCGGATACCAGATTAAACATTCCACATCAGGAGCTCTGAGTTACAAGCTTGCTAATTGCTGATTTTGCTGGGTTATGTTTATTCCTGGTAGCTTATGATGCATTGCTGGACCAGTTACATGTTGTATAAATTGTAATGCGACAGCTGGATAGCATTCTGTAATCTACAATGATCTATAAATGGAATGTCATTACAACTAATAATGAGAGATGTGTGTGGAATATAGACGGTATTTACTTAAAAACTCAAACTGTTATAAAATAAAGTAATATATTTGTTAAAGACATAAATTTAGAACAAATATTCTCGTATTGCAACATGAAAAGGCATGATCTGCAGTGATAAAAATGCAATATAAAAGTAACATCTGGGTTTACGTTTATTTCATACACATTTTGTTCTCACACAAGAGTCCAAGTGTAATTTGTCTTCTTCTTCTGTGGAAATCCTAATTGTAGTTAAGGTGCAGATCTCTTTTTAACCTTGTCACTTGTCACTCTTGTCAATTATGATTCTTACCTCAATCGTGTCTGCTGTCCACTTATAAGCAGGCTGACTTATGTATTAGATGTATTCGGCTACAGAAGTTTGCACATAAAACATTCGTATTTATCCCGACATCGAGCTCCAAATTACTCGCCAGGTGGCAAGGACCCTTTGAGGTCACACAGCAGGTTGGAGATGAGGTTAGCGATCAGACTGAGGTGATTTCACAGCAAATTTACCACCTCAATGTCCAGAAACCCAAGAGAGAAGAGGCACCAGGTGTCTCAGGTGAAAGCCGATTTAGATGTTTGTGATCTGTTTTCGCTTCTGCTCACTCACATGGACCTTATAAAACATCACAGTAAGATGCCACCAGGTGGGCTCCACTTGAGAGCAATGATTGTAGCATGCTTGAGACCCAAGACCAAAAAAGAGGTAGGATAGAACTTTGGGGCCGACTGACTATCAGCGGCAATTTGTACCTAACTATTTTGTCAATACCAGTCCCCTGATTGGTCTTATTAAAAAGCTTTAACAGGCCTTTCTCCAAATAAAACCTGCTGTCCTTGAACTTGTTTTGCAATTCACATGTTTTTTCTCTCCTATTTTCTTTGCTTGGTTGACGTTTCAGACCAGCAGTTGGGGGCCGTGTTGTTTCAGCTTTTGGAGGAGGAGAATGGCGTAGTGCTGTACATCAACCATTTGTTTTAAACAATGGAGTGCAAAGCACAGCAGGATAGAGAAGGAGTGTTCCGGCTATTGCAGTGTCTCCACCACATAAAGAATGCCAATGCCTGGATAACTTGTTGGTATCTGCTGTTATAGTCTTTTAAAACTGGGTTGAAGCCAGGGGTACAAAACTAAATGTAAACCACCACGAAAAAAAACTCATGGCATTGTTTGTAAATTGATCCTGAACTCAAATCAAAACAGTAACTACATTCCATGTCAGTAATCCATTTTCCTCTCATCAATATATGCACTCAGGACAACTGAAGCTACTAAAAATGTATGAGATATTTCTTAGCTATTGCATGAAAAACTGGACCTAGCAGGACCCAGTCAAGGATAAACTGATAGTTGAATAATGAATAAAAACGTAAATTAAAGTTATAATGAATTAAATTGAAGAAATTGTACTTGGTTCACAAACTTTAGGATCAAATGAATATATACTGTTTGAACTAAGGTAATGTCATAACACTGTTCAACATCAGCAGCAAGTTATGGAATATTAATTTAAGAGCGTAAGATTTTATAGCCAAAGAGAACTTTAACTACCACAAAGCGTCATTAAAAATGTCGTTACAAATCACTTCTAAAACAGTGCAAGGCATACTTTGTGAGGCCTGGCACAATAAACCTGATATGCTAGACACAAGGCTAAAGAGTCATAAAAATGAAAGTATAATATAGATTGAAAAACTCAAAACAAAAAGTGAATTCATAATTCAAGGTCAAGAAAGTCAAAGAAAAAGTCTATTGGATAGTGCTATCAACTGAAAGGGCTAAAAGTTAAGAGTTAGAATACCACTTTGCCATGCGGCTCATGTGGGGTCTCCTAGTTTTAACAGCTCATTGATGAATCAGAGCTGTTCCAGAGCTGACTTCGAGATCTATTGGTTGGGATCAATTACAAACAAATAATATAAAATATAATTTTATTATACTGGCAAAGTATCAAATACACTTTAGCCATCCTGCTTCTACTATATTGAAGTTCAAAACTTAGCCATATCCTAGCATTGAATGTATTTAATGTTCATGTCTGTTCATTTGTCACTGTTTAACATCCACCCAACCTGTAACTTCTGGCAATGAAGTTTCATCCTTTCTACCGTCCTTTGAAATCTACTTTGGTCATTGCCAGCACATTGTTTATATTCCACCTCTGGCAAACAAAGACGCTGCAATGTGTGAGCTTCAAGATGCACTAACACAGTTACAGACTAATCACTAGTATGCTGCATTTATAACCAGTTTGTTATGATTTTAACAGCGCTAACTAAACATGAAGTGCCAATCCTTTCATTAACACATCATCTGGGGAAATGAACACTGAATCATTACTACTCTCCTTTCAAAGACAGTTACAAAGCACAAACTCTTCCACCATTGAAAAGTCTGACCAAGCCGCCATCTTCTATATGCCTCAATATAAACAAAAACTGAAACATTAGGTTTTGGTTCAGAGTCATTCATGTTTAAAGAGGTCACACCAATTGGTGGCTGTGTTACAGGAGACTCTGGAAGATGCAGACTGGTATATGTTCCATTGATAGTTCATAGTTTGAGAGCCAAGGCTCTCTTTTTCTGACTGAGAACCATGGCCTCAGATTTGGACGTGCTGATCTGTATCCCAGCTGCTTCACATTTGGCTGCAAACTGATCCAGCAAGAGCTGAACAGCAGCAACATGACCTAACCGGACACTTTCCATCAAATGGCTGCAATTAGAAATTCTTTCTATGCCCTGATAGAGTCTAACCCTTACTGAAAACAAGACAGTAACTTTGTACAGAACCTGGATAGCCCATAGTAAGGATCCACATACACAGAATTTACAAAGCACGTTCCACATAATATTCAGAGGAACACAGTGCCTTCTCCAAGTTCACAAAGCACACGTAGAGTGGTTGGAAAAACTCCCATAACCTCATGACGCATGATCTTGAACAGGATACAGAGCTGGACCAGTGTTCCACAACCAGAATGGAAACTACACTGCTCCTCCTGAATCCATGGTTCTAGATCACACTCCCATTCTCTACATCCCCTATATAGACCTTACTAGAGTGGCTGAGTAGTGTGATTCCCTTGGAATTGAAAGACATCAATGCATACTGACCAACCTCAGTCTGAGTCCTTGGGCTCTCCCTCCTCACTAGATGGCTTGCCGGTAAGACTTAGAACGTCATCAATTTATGCTTTCCATTACCCAATGACATCTCTAGTCTAAGTCAACACTATATACAGTATCAGTGATGCACTACCTTTCCCTTTCCCTGAGATACCTGTCAGTTTAAATCTCTTTGGACCAAAGACAGCTAAACCAAAGAAGATAAACATTTGCTGCAGGTTTGTGCAATGTTTGTTTCAGTACATCGATTTCTAAAATGCAATATAAAAATAATGATAATTTTCTTATTTGCCAGAACATCTGTGAGTTTACGTTCATATGGGTAGTTTTATTGATTTATTTAATCAACTAGCTGCTAACTTTGATTAGAAATATTCGTTTCTCTTTTGAGGATTCATATTCAATGACAAATTTACTGTATTGTATCTAAATTGTGCTTTTTGTGGTTTGTTTGCACTCTTAGTATGGGTGAGCATTGAGTTTTTTGCGATTCTTCTCAAAAGTGGAGATACGTGTTTTTGTTGAATACTATACTGTGCAAAGACCACTCAAAGATGACCAGACATGCAGAAAGTGAAACGATGAGAAAATAAGGACGTCACAAGTGTCAGAGGAGGAATGAGCAGCAACAGATTCTCATTGAATGCAATCAAGTGTTCCTCAACAGTGAACGATAAACCGGAGGCACTAAATTGTGAGGAAAATGGGGAAATATTAATTAATTAAAATGTCATTATAGTTGGTAGTGGTATGCAGTAAGCGTATCCAATAAACTGCAGTTGGTATTAATTTAAGTGTTATTTATTTTCTTATTTTTTTCAGTAAGTTTGCTGTTTTCCTTTATCTCCGACATACCCACACAGTAGTCAATAGATTTTGTACTTAGCCACTGCAGGTTGGTTGATTGTAAGGGAATCAGGCCGGCTGTGCATTCCCCCATGGCTTCATTTAAGGGCTGACAAATTGACTAAAGTCACTTGCGCACTCTCTAAATATCCAGCATGATAAATTGCATCATTCCCACTGAGGCACTCTAAATGAAAAGAAGGTTTAATGCAGATGAAGCCCCCAAAATATCTCAAAGGGATTTAACTGGTGAGAAAGAAATGTCGGTCTGCTGTTCCAATCAAAGTAAAATCTTGTCAGAAATTCAGCATGCTGGTGCAAATGCCTGGTGATTCAGCACGCATTACAGTTCTGTTGATTGATGCCACACAATCAGATGCTGTAGTGATAAAAAGTTACTGCCTATTTTACTGATATTGCAAATCTGTCACTCTACAAGCTAAATAAATCAAGGTATTTTAAGCTAGCTCTGAATTCTTCTGTGTTAATATTTGTTAGTTTATTTAGGTTTACTCATTTTATAGAAATTGCTTGAATACTCAAATGTATTTGTGACATTGACTGTACTTGTAAGTTTCAATTAAATACACTTAAAATATAAAACTCACACGTTACCTGATATCAGGTAAAGAGCAGCACAGTGCCTGGTAGCATTGTTGCCTCACAGTAAAAGGAAAGTTATCGCTTTGGAAACACCCAGTGTGTATGCTCTCGCAGTATATGTGTAGTTGTATGGATATGGTAGATATATGGATATGGTATGTGTTTGCCATAAATTGGCTCCATGTACAGGGCGTTTCTGTCCAAATTACACTTACTAAAAGGCTGACATCAAAAAACCCTGATAAACCCTGGATAAACGATTAAGTGAGTGAGGAAGAGATTTAGTATAAAAACTACAATCTAAAATGAATGAAAGAAACTGAGTAACACTTCATAATTAATATCAATATATATCATTATTTTCAAATTATTTGACTAATAAAACAGATAAATGTTATTCATATAAATGTAAGTAAAGTACAGATTTAAACAAATATACTTTATTTATTTACCATTTTCTTCAATCAATAATTTGCAAAACTGTTCAGTTAAGGCTTGCTAACTGATATGATGCCTGTGGTATAAATCCATGTTAATGAAAAGCTCTTTATTGTAGGTAATGCTGGTAAAAAACAACACAAATTAAATTTCTCTGACTCCACTGACTACACACATTTACTTTTGAATCACCTACAGATGGGCACCGCTACACTTCGGACAGATCACACTCATTTTGATAAAAAAGTTTTTTTGTTTTTTTTTTCTCAAATGTGTATTTGTCATGACTGTTTTCAAGCAGGGTAAAGATGAACAAACAGTCAAAAGGATTTGCAGTGCAGTCAAAGACATAAATAAAATACCCACAATAAAAAGCTGAATTCTTCTGAAAAGTGCAATAGTTCAACACATCTTGTTAATGCAGAATATTATAGATAAATTATAAGTATTCATATCATTGAAAATGTCTATATTGTATCATAGTTTTGCACAAAGGTTTTCTAAAGTAGAGAAAATGCATTTGTGTTATTTTAGCAAGTATTAATTCCAACACATTAGATCATTTCTTGCAATATGACCTGCCTCAAAGGACCGATGGGATTGAATCCAGGTGTTATAGTATCGGTATGTGCAGAAAGCAGACAGTGTTGAGTCCTTTGGGAAGATTTGGTTTCCTGGCATTAACAGATTAGACAGGAGGCCAGGCGGTTCAGAATCCTTCTGATAAATGCATTTTCATGAATAACCCTGGACTTTCTGTAATACCATCCTAATGGAATTTTGCAAATAGCAATTTTACTGTTTCTTTTAAGCATCTTAATGCACTGTCTGAATCAGACAAAAATAGAAGAAAAAATTGTCAAAGAAAACACTAAACAAGTGATCTGTAGTAGATAAACCAGCAAAGCTAATTCATGCAGAATCCAGCTTTCACAAACAAGGTCATGGTTTCATTCAGAATCATTATTCAGTGAGCCATCTAATATAACATTGCATTCTTATACATCCAGGTTATTTTCCATCAAAATGTCATGAACACAGACATTATCTTACATTATCACGTTTTGAAAACTTTCTTGTTTGCTGTGCTATATGACAACATATATTTTGATATACTTTTCAGAATGGACAGGTTGAAATAATTTAGTTCATTATGTTGTATTATTACACATTACACATTGCATTATATCACAAATAAATGGTACAGAATATAATGATATCAAATCGAGGTTAAATAACATGCAAACAAGCTGTTCAGGCATGCAGCAATGCAAAAAAAACTATTATATAATTACAGCAAAAGAACTTGCATAATAATTCTGTCACTATAATGTGTTATGATCAGTCAGGGCTAATAATTACTGTTAATTCTAGTGCCAGCTAATTGTGTTGACAAGTGCTAATATCTAAAAAACATCTAAACACTCTGACGACTATATTACTAATTATTATAATTAATGTAGTATACACTTCACTAATTAAAAATATATTGTAGATGACTTATATTTATCTGCTTTTCTTTTCAAGTAAAAAACAAAAATAAACAGCATTATATATTTTTGCAATTTTTCATTGTATGAAAAAGGCCAGTACTTTACATTAGATTAATATATATGCAGTTCTGTGTGACTATGGAATGCAGTAACACATTTTCAGTACATACTTATAGGAGAAATACCTTGATATTTATCTTTTTTGCCATTCCCAGAGGACATTGGTATGATTCCTTGGTCAGTCCAGGCTTTGAAGACTCATCCAGCAATCCTGTCCGGCCTTGTTGTTTTCCTGGTGTTCACTCTACTGAAGACTCTCCTTTATTCATCCTTCTTTCTGATGATTACAGGGTCTCAGCATTCTGACAAGGTGTGTGTCCATCATTTGCACTATTGCTGCCTGCAGCCTTGAAACCATCTTAGAATTTGTTCATCTCAGTTGCCAGAGAAATGTCTGCACTCATCAGTAAGGAGGGTAGGTTTCTGTAATCCATGATTGATTGTAGTTCCTTCCACAGGGCTCTAGATTCATTCTACTGGAACTATTATTAGTTTAGCGCTGCTTAGCCTCCTTCAAGATTTCATAATATGTAGTATTACACAGAGCTCTGCATTGTAGCCAGTTCAGAGTATCACAGACAGTTTTATTCACCCACGGAAACTGGTTAGAAAAAAGTTTTAATTACAGTTTTCTTTGTATATGGTCCAACACATTCCCATGACCACTTCTGTAATTAAGCTGACACCACCATCTCAGCTCTCATAGAACATTGTCTAGGCTGTGTCTTCTAAACCGTCCTGTAAGGTAGCCACATATTAATCTGGCTAAATTCCTCTGAACCGAAGCTTCCTGTTTCAGCCTTCTGTTTATATTTAGGCATGGTGAAGAGTCGTGGTTAGACATTCTAAACCGGCAGAAGAGATTGGGCCTTATAAGAGTTATATTATGTGATAGCCTTAGGCTAAAAACCAGCTGGTCAAAATGCACCATATGCTGGATGGCTAAAGCCTGTTAACTAACTCTTGACCAGCATAGGGTGTGTTTTATTGATGAACAGGTGATCTTTAGCTAAAGTTTTATCAGGGACATTGTGTGACCTGTATTAGATTACTAATATAATTAAACTAACTAAATAATTATATAAAATAAGTAAAAAGTGTTTTAAAGGAATATAATACTACAAAATTTTAAATCATATAGATGTCTTCCATTGTCCCCCAATAACTGTTAAATAATAAAGATTGATGAGTAATTATTATTTATTCCAGTACATGTACATTGCAGTCGTTAACATTTTACTTATTTAGCATTTACTTTTATTGAGACTAGACAAATTGCTCATAAGGCCCCAGGTGAAGTAGGTGGAATTTCAACCTAACACATATGTTTAGAATCTGAACTCCCTGATTTGAATCACGACGTTGCTGGTTAGCTGGGTTGGACGTGAAAAATGACAGATTTCCTGAAAGAAAATAACAACTTTTAAGTGTAATTTGTGTTACATCAAATAGTAACAACAGTTACTTTCCCTGTTAATTTTATAATACAGTAGCTCAGTTACTTCCTCATTACTACCTCATAATCTCAGTTACTATTAAAAAGATATAAGCATGAGTAGTTAAGATTGAGAGTAGGCATCCACAATTTTCTAAATAAACTAAATAGTGTAGGCCTACTCTCAATAATCCTCATGCTTATATATTTATATATAAAAGTGTAGTAACTGAGACATAAATACATTGTAAGTCATTTAAATGATCTCTGGATGTAATTTACTTATTGATTTGAAGTTTAAAATCACATACAGATGGATCCTAAATAAAGGCCACCATGGAAAGGGATTTAAACATTCACCTTCACTGGTGGTGATGAATGTTAATGAGGAAAAAAAAACATTACCTTGTAATATTAGCTTTGGCAGAATGTTTTGGCAGAGTCGAGAGGTGTAAGGATAACTCACATTTGGGGACAAAAAGCAAAACAGGAATAAATATTTCCAAGTTGCTGTTAGGCTATTAGCTTAATATTTTGTGGGATTTTTAATAAATATTAATAAAACTTATATTGTGTGTTCATGTATGTCTATAATTATCTCATTATGTATTTTTAAATTAGTTTTAAATTTACCTCAAAATGGTGGTTGTTTGTAATTTTAAGTTGCTTTGGATAAAGACATCTGCTAAATGTTGTAAATGACTGTTGTAAATAATCTCATCATCGTGTGTTTGACCTGGTGCTATTCAGCACTCACACTACCTGTTCAGCTAATGTGTCAGCATATGTCAATGCTGTAGTTATTGTAAATAATTATACAGCTAATTCACTTAGAATCAGAAAACAATGCAAGTCAATATTTAGTAGCTCATAAACTGTGCTTTCTGTACCAGTTCCTTTTTGCAAAAATAAAAATTATGTGAATTAAAAAAACCAAAGAGAAAAAAAAGAATGAAAACAAACAAAAACAAAAAACAGAACGAGTTGAAGAAGTTAGAATTTCACATCACAAGAATGCAAAAAAGGTGCTGGTGGAATTGGTTTAATGAATAAACAATGAAATTTCAAGCTCTAAATACCCAGTTATACTCTATGTAAAAGACAGAAATTGATATGGGTGAAATGTTTCCACCATTCTTTATGACCATTTTGCCCAAGGCACAAGCACGAAACAGGTAGACATCTGCACATGGCTTTTGATGTATAACTTGCTGAGCACCTTTTTCATTTTTATTTTACAGAACTGGGTTAATATGAGTCAGTCAGTTAAATGAACTGGTTCAGATGATTAATTTGAGTTAATTGCATATGCATCTACCAAAGCATGATTGTACTTATTGTAAAACTGAATGAAATATTTCTTAATATCTTGTTTATTACTGCATCACATTTTCACTTCTTTTTCTGTCTATATTTCGTAGGTCATTACACTTGTGAAATGTGTGCTAGGAAACCCTTCTATAGATGACAATACCATTTCGACCAGATTGGAATGCTGCAATTATCCATACACCAGGCTGCAAATTACACAAGCATGTAATTATGAGCCCTCTTGAAACATTGAAAAAAACTAGAGCAATATGGGTGATTTTGAATCAGACTGAAAAACCACTAGAAATATGTAAGGTCATGTGTTTGTAAGCTAAAGCTGATGTATAATGGGTTCATACAGCGGAACAGATATCCAAAATACACTGACCAGGCACATCATTGTGACCACTGACAGACGACAACACAAACTCAACATAACAATTTGAGAATGGGCTAAAATGTTATGGCTAGATGGCTGGTTCATATTATCTCTAAAAGTGCAGCTCTTCTGCAGTGTTTTTGCTCTGCAGTTCGTAGGATCTTTCAAAAGTGTTCCAAAAAAGGTTTACCGTTGTTTAACCAGTGAATCATAAGCAGCCAAGGTTCACTGAAGCATGTGATGAGCAAAAGTTAATTCTGGTTGTGATGTAAAAGAGTAAGAATACACAGTGCATTACAGTTGCAGGGTGTTTAGGTGTTATGCTTGATTGTGTATTAAAAGCAAGTTCACACTTAAATCGTTTACTTTAATTTATTTAAATTATTATATTCCAGTATGCAGAGTGTCATGGTAAAAATAAAGTATTTCAATACACCAATAAAATGAATATTTGAAGGACATTAAAGTCTCCGGAGATGAAAGTTGTCATCTCTAGTTACCTTCTATTTGAAAAGTGGCTCAGACAGCTTGAAGGTCAATCAAATAGTACCATCTCAACCTCTTTGTTTTCCCCTTCCTTCCATGTGCACGTTCATTATTCAAACATGGCACATGCAGTTAAATTCATACTGCCTTCTACTTTTCTTTCTCTAATTCAATTTTCCAACGCTGTATATATCCAGCATGTAAGCTACTATGCACACAATGACTTTACTTCTCATGGTAAAGGTAAATCGATGTTTGCTTTTTGGAAAGCTTCAGCAATCACAATATCAGCTCTTCCCATCAAGATCTATAAATGGATTGTGGGAGATTTTATCTCAGATCAGAGGAAGGTCAGTCTTTCATTCATGCGTCATCCTGTGGATTCTGTCTCGTTCTGCCTCATAATCTCTTCACTGCCCATTGTCTTCTCTGGCACACTCTGCTCTGGCAGGCAGACTAAAAGCTTGTCATCTTATCAGCTCTGAACAGAGAGGAAGTCTGTCTACCCTCCTGTGCTTTACTAACTTTTTCTTTTTGGCCACATATTAGCTGCATTCAAAATCACATACTTCCATACTGTCCATATGACAATGCAAGAGTGGATAGAGTGTTTGAATACCTAGTATTCATTAAAGAGTATGTGACTCAGTAAGTACTCAGATGACCCACTGCATGGGCAGCCATTTTTAATATGAAAGCACTGCATACTACGGAACTGATAAAGTATGCTTTTATATTAACTTTTGCTGCTAAATGCAAGAAGGTGGACTGTCAGCTGTTTACAATGGTAGGTAAACAAATCTAAATGATATGTTTGTGTACTGTCTAGCGTAAGATTATTAGTAGCTGTGGTGGATGACAGAACCAATTTGTACTGATTTCAAATTGGCGGACATAGTACATCTGATATTGTGTGCATACTTCAATTTTTTGCACACTGTACACTGTTTGAGTATGTGATTTTGAATGCAACTATTATTTTAGAATGCATTTCACTGTCATTTGTACTGTTTATAGCTATTTATGTGACAAATAAACGTTGATTTGATATTTCACGTTAAACAATAAAACATAACACTTGGAGCTGAAATTGTATCTGTTTTTTTTTTTTTTCAAATTGGGGTTGAGCCAAAAGCTTATAAAGATTTAACTTTAATAACTACAAATCGAGCGTAATTTCTTTTGTTTATTTTATATTAACCTTTTATATTTTCTACAATTCACATTAGCTTACAGTAGATACAGAGCAAGAAGCTAAATTTGGGGTATGAGGCAGAAATATAATCCAGATAGTGCACTAGTTAATCATCACAGGTCACCACACCTCTACACACACACCGTACCAGTCATGTTCAGAAAATATTGATGTATAAACCAAAGGGAGGTTCGAGAGAAAGAATACCATTCTACTCTAACTGTAATTTCCACTAGTTGGTGCAAGCATCAGCAGAATTATTCAGAAAAGGTATCATTGCTCTCTGTAAGTGACATGACCCTTTATGATTTTGTCACTAGCCAGTGTAAAGATGAAGCCACCAGCAGAACACATGGAGAAGGCTTGTAGGAGTCCAACTCCCTCTACACTTTTAAATGTGCACTATGCAAAAGATTTATATAAAACGGTAAGAAAGTCTCTGAAAATGTTTTGTTTTTGTAAACATTTGTACAAAGTTTTTGTTGAGAGCTTAACAGACTTCAGCCTGTCTAATAAATTATGATGTTTTGGCTTCAGCATGAAGTCTGATTAGACCATTTGAAGACTTTTCTGATAACTCTCCACAGGACGTGCAGTTAACGAACCATATTTCTACTTTGAGGGTTTTGCATTCAAATTTATTTTACAGTTTAAGAAATTAGTGTGGGATTGTCTCGCTGCTTTTATATCAGTCTAAAATAAACTATATTTTATTATTATTATATTCACTTCACTGACTGTATATTCACTCATAGATCAAATATTGTTTGGAATTGAAAGTTTAAAACTTTTCTAGCTGACGGGTTTAGTTTAAAATAAATCTAATTGACTTTGTTGAAGCTTTGACATGCATGTTTATAATATGTACACATGGTAAGACAATAAAAAACAAACATAAATACTCTAAATAATACAGTCAACTAAATGTGATTATCAATTTTAAGTCATGGTAACCAAATGAAGGTATGGATGATTTATATATTCATTAACTATATGTATTAATTTTATTAAATAATAATGTGTTTTAAAATGTCTATGATTGGCACTGCTACAAAAAAGAAGTGTATGTAAATACTAGCTGTAAGTAAGCTCTTGGTTTGTACACTTTCAGAACATTGTATGCAAGTTGTACCATTGTCTTTTTAAACCAGTAGGAGATGCTTCATCATAGCCTCACAGCCTGTATTGTGGTGTTTCTGGTTGTGTTTTTCATGTCATGCTCACTCGTTGAATGTCTCTCTCCACTCTCCTTGTGAAAGCTATACAGGTGACTGATCTCATTCTGGATATGGTCTAAAAGTTGATAATGGTACCTGTAATATTGAACTGCCAAGAATGTTCTTTTTCATTTCCAGAGAGAATCAACTATGGAGCTAAAACGAACCCTTTGTTTATAGTCATCCACCTTCTCTCCTCAAAAGGAACACCAAGAGGTTATTGTGGAATCCTCAGAAAGACTCCATTTTCTAAAAGTTTGAAAAGTTCTGCACCACTGTTTAAACATCCAGACCCTTTCAAACCATTTGTGGTAGAAGTGGAGGCTTCTAACATGGGAGTTGGCGCTGTACTGGTGGTTCTCCTACTAGACTGTATCCAGTTGCCTTTTACTCTCACAAATTCAAGTTTGGCTCAACATAATTATGCCATTATGGAAATACTGGCAATGAAATCGGCACTGGAAGAATAGCACCATTTGTTACAGGGTGCTCAATACTCTTTTGTCATTTTTACAAACCACAAAAACCTGAAATATCTCTGTTCAGCAAAAAGTTCTGGTCAAGCGTGTTCTGGTCTGTTCTGGTCTCTGTTCTTTGCTCTATTAAATTTTAAAATCACTTATCATCCTGGTTCACACTTTCTGGCTCCCAAAGCAGATGCTCTGTCACGTATGTTTGACTTTGAACACCTAGAAATGGTATAATCCAAATCAATCCTGTCCCCCAAGCAATTTTGAGTTCCATTAGATGTGAGATTGATGATTAAATGAATCCAGCCAATACTTAGGCTTTTACACATCCCAAATGTCTTTCCAACAAAATTTGTTTCACTCCCTTTAAGGACAGATTGATACCCTGTGTATACTCTTCTATAACTATTTGGCATCTTGGTAAAATAGAATACAGCGTGTGTTATGAAATGAATACTGGTGGAAAGGTTTGGCTGAAGATGATGTTGTTGTCTCACGTTTAGTGTATTCACAATGCCATACTCTTCAAACACTCCTTTCTGCCAAAAAAATAGCTATTTCTTTATGGTCTTGGTCACAGATTGCTGTGGACATCATCTTGGACTTTCTAGGTAACATGGGTATGGTCAACTATGGGGTTCATTTTATACCCTTCAACTACCACCCTAAGATGTTTTATCAGTCAATCACTGGATAAAGCAGAATGAGGAGGTTTTGAAGGAAACCCACCAACACAATAATTAAGTTTAAAGATGACAATGATAACATTGTTGCCAACTGGGGACTTCAGATTTACTGAATGGAGTAAAAAGCTCATGCCAAAATGAATAAAGTTACTTGCAAACTTGAACTTCCTGTGGACAAGTGTGGACAGAACCACACTCAATGCAGAGAGAAACAGAAAGGGATGGCGAGACAGAAGAGAGAGAGAGAGAGAGAAAGAGAGAAAGACAGAGAGAGAGAGAGAGAGAGAGAGAGAGAGAGAGAGAGAGAGAGAGAGAGAGAGAGAGAGAGAGAG
>JAOTRQ010044416.1:0-16999 GCA_028565875.1 Hoplisoma paleatum
TTGTTCAATAAAACCTCCACTTGTTCCGCATCCTCGTCTCCAGAACTCTCTTTGCAAACCGTTCGTGACAACTGCTATTATTATTATTAATTATTTATTGATTAATACGATTTTTATTTGGTTGTAAGAGTCAGAAAACAGATTTGTTTGTATTTATTTGTAATTAGTTAAGCATGTAAATTGGGTGATGCGCTCACTTATAAATGAAAGACAGCAGGTAAAATGATGCTATTCGATTCATTTTGTAAGATAGAAAGGGGGGGCGCTATAAGAACACTCCCCTAGAGCGCCACATTGGGTGCCCACCCCCCCCACGTACCACGCCTTTTTATTAGCCGCATTAACTTCCATTCATTTTTCAAAGTTTGAAAGATCGACGCCGTTCAAACTCCATAACAGAACAAATTTAATGCCACGATAAAATACACACACCTGCCCAGCGGCCGCGCCCGTGCAACCGACCCGATGTGTGTTTTTAAGAAAGTGTACACTGTACATCAGATGATTTTTCGGACCTCTCGCAGAGGTGCGACAGTTCGGTCGGATTAAGAATGAAGTCGGAACGTCACGAGGCGTTCACTTCTTCTTTCTCCTCTCATGCTTCACTTCTGACTTCATCGACCGCTGCAGAACCGCTACTGCCTAGCAACCGGCTGACCTTTTACCTGTAGAAGACGAAACCCCCCTCCCTCTTCCTCTCCCCCCTTCCTTCTCTCAAGTGGTCAAAAACTTACACCGAACACACTCATCTCGTGACTGCGACTGCGCTCCTGGCAGGTAGAACTCAGCCCGCGATGATGTTTAACGGAGCCCATCGACGTGACATCGGCCCTCCGAGACGTGACATCATGTCTCAGAGGACCCGTTACGATGCAGCGTCGAGCGTCAGATAACATAACACAACGCCAAAGTCTGGGGTATTGATCTGATATCTCTCAGCTGGAGACCTTAAAATCCATCTGACATGTGGAGGTTTGATATCTGTTGAGGGTCCTAAGGGTCCATCTACTATTAGATTTGGAACGATTTGCATTAAATGATATGAATCTTACCGGTTAAATCCATAGTAATTGGGCCAGGGGCTTGCTCACACATCAGGGTCAGTCTGGTCACCTGAACATTAGGGACGGTCGGATCTGCAAAGAAAAGATGCAAGAAATTAATCATCCAACATGTTTACAATCATCATCGTTCGAAATGAGTCTGGTGATTAATCTGCTGACGCATCAGGACCCCCCTCGACCCCTTCCTTGGGATCCTATGTGCTCTAATTAAGGTTCTAAAGGAATAAAACTAGCAATGTGTTGTGTGTTTAATGTTCTAATTAAGCATTAATGTAGTAGCTCAGCTCCCACAAAGACTACACACACACACACACACACACACACACATGAACATGAACAGGCTTAGTCAGCGGCATGCCGTCGCTATGGGTGTTCTATACCTCCTCGAGAACATTTATCACGATGTTCAGGGGACCGCGATAAGCCTGAGAGCCTGAGATGGGGTGGGATGAAGTGTGTAAAACAGAATTAACTTCAATTAATTTAAATCCCACCGTGTTTCAGACGGTGGAAGCCGTAGGAATTAATCACTGATCGCTTTCATTTTAAGTGATGTCATAAGTCCGTGTTGGTAGGACTACAGTTGCCGTCTTATATTAACAACAACAATGATAATGAGTACGGTTTCTGGAAACTCATTCATCTGATAAGGATTTTTTTTACATATTTGATGCTTTTAAGACAAATAAAACACCCAAGGACCTGAAAGAGACCGTTGAAACAGGCAGAACTGATAACACGGATCAGTAGGATGAAATTAAACCAGGTCGCCGAGATCCAAGTGGCTAATACTTGTTAATAACTAATCATAAATAATAATATTAGTCTCCGCACATTACATTCGACATCCCGGTAATACTAGCGAGGACTTTCTGGATGATAAGAAAGGATATTTTCTTTAGGTATCTGGTTATTATATCTCCGTTTGCGAGAAGCGGCCGTGCTACGGATTTGCCGGTGACCACCCGGAGGTTTAAAGTACATATAATGGATGGGATGGAGGCCGGCGGTGATACTGCATTATTGATGCGAGGCACTTAATCACAGCGCGGTACTTAGAACAAGCCACAGATGTGTTCACATGCAAAAGCACACTCCATACACTCCATACACTCCATACACTCCAGCATCCACCCACTGTGATTTATATCACTGTCAGAATCTGTATATTACACCCAGGGAAATCCCACCACAAATTAATAGACATCAGAAATACTCTGGGTGTATTTTCCGAAGCCGTTCTTCGGTGAGGACATGTTTATACGTGACAGATTCTTCGTGCTATGAAATATTTAATATAATATTTCAGCCTTCGCTCTGTCTGGTATAAGTTTAGTAACACGTCTTTGTGCATCGTGCAGTTACGAGGCTCTATCTCTTTCCGTGTCTGTGGTTTACGTCATCGTTCTTGGCCTGTTAATCATAATAATGGGCGCACCGTAAAGCGAAGATTTCTACGGCGGGATCTAAAATTGGTTAGCCATCAAATCCAGCTTCTGCCATCTGTTGGAGGTCGTTCCACTAAACAAAAGCTATTACGAACCTGGAGACCGAAGTCACATGACAGACAGATTGTTGCGCGCGGTAGAAATAAAGCGGAACTTTTTCTGTTTCTACATGAACACTTAAAGTCTAAAGTTTGCTGACTGGTGGTGGACTGAATGGACACTGATGGCTTAGTGGTTAAAGAACTGGGTAAGGTCGTCGGTTCAAGCCCAACAACCATTAAGTTGACACTATTGGGGCACAAATGGTGTTCCAGTGTCTGTTTGAGTTTGCCACAGTAGATTATGAGCAGCATTGTTAATTGTTAATAAAATCTATTATAATAAAATGTATAAAAATATTTAAAATGAATGTTTTAATGTAAAGTCAGATGAACGGTGGGCTAAATGGTTGAATAAAATAATGACTGGATGGATGTATAGACAGATGAATGTAGAGATGGATGGTTTGATGGATGAATGAATGAATACTGTAGTCCAGTATTTAAAGAACTGTGCTTATTATTCCCACTGCTGGATGGATGAAGATGGTGACTGGATGGATTGATGGATACATGAATTATTAAATTAACGAATGACTGAACATCCGAATGACTGGCTGGACAGATGAATAGATAAATGGATGGATGGATGGATAAATGGATGGATGGATAATTGGATGACTGAATGAATGGATGGATGATAGATGGATGAATGAATGAATGAATAGATGGATAGATGGATGGATGGATAGATGGATGTATGGATGAATGAATGGTTGGGTGGAATGAATGGATGGATGGATAGATGGATGGATAGATGGGTGGGTGGGTGGATGGATAGATGGGTGGATGGACCGATGGGTGAGTGGGTGGATGGATGGATGGATAGATTGATGGATGGATGGATGGATAGATGGATGGGTGGATGGATAGATGGATGGATAGATGGATGTTTGATAGATGGATGGATGGATGGATGGATGGATAGATGGATGGGTGGGTGGATGGATGGATGGATGGATGGATAGATTGGTGAGTGGGTGGATGGATGGATAGATTGGTGGATGGATGGATAGATGGTTGAGTGGGTGGATAAATGGATGGATAGATTAATGGATGGATGGATAGATGGGTGGATGGATAGATTGATGGATGGAGGGATGGATGGATAGATGGGTGGATGGATAGATGGGTGAGTGGGTGGATGGAGGGATGGAAAGATGGATGGGCGGATGAATGGATGGATAGATTAATGGATGGATGGATAGATGGATGGATGGATAGATTGATGGATAGATGGATGGGTGGGTGGATGGATGGATAGATTGATGGATGGATGGAAAGATGGATGGGCGGATGAATGGATGGATGGTTGGACAGATGAAAGGATGATGGATGGATTACCTGACACCACAGGACCCGATCCCAGCAGAGTCTGTTTGTACTTGTTGAGGCTTTCATCGTCCTTATCAAGATCTTGGATCTCCTGCAGGCTCTTCTGTGCAGGAGGCTGATAATTCAGATCGTGTTCATCCTCTTCCTCACGTACAGGTACCGCGTTCTCTTTATCCGCCATCAGACCTGGACAAACAAACCAGATTCAACATGGCATCATGAAAGCGTGTAACAATTTTACTCATCTGTGGAAGTCGTGTAGATACTTCGGGAGCTTTTAGTACAGAATAACCGACACCATTTACTCTCTAACAAACTTGGGAAATCAGAAATTTTGATTTTAATGTATTTTAAGCCATGTGATCGATTGGCGCACGACCCGTGTGTTTCTCTAAACATAAGAACAAGAACTCCTTCCTCCACTTAAAGACCGAAGTGAGGTAGATTAAGGAATCCAGCCTTTGTAATGCACAGCTAAATGCAATAATGGACGGTCACTATACTATACCGCACTATAAAACACGATCTGGACGAATCGATGTGGTTTTTTTCTTCTTATTCGTCATCCTATCTTAACATGCAGCTTCACCGTTCTCTTCACTCTTCATGATTGCATATGAACCAGATGATAATGAGATCCAGCAATCATCCAGCACCATGGAATAAGCATGGCATGTCCATTTGTGTCAAATAAATCTTCCGAAGAACTGTCAAAGTAAAAACTAGCACGGCCAACATGATCAGCAAAGATAAATCGTATTTATTTACACTCTCAATGTGTGAGATGGAAGTTGCTTCCATCCAGGAGCAACGTCATGCTACACGAGCCTACGGCCAACCAACACGATCGCATCATCCGGAATCACCCTGACGACGACCGTCACCCAGATCCATCCCTCTGATGTCATAAATAATTGGTCTGTCAATGAGCCATGCTTGAGTCATTCACAAAAACACAATTGAAACACTCGCGTCTCAGATAAATGATTTCACTAGTCGTTAAATAACCGTTCCCACTAATTGAGGAACTCAACCTCGTTCTCCTCGGTCCTCCATCGTTCTCCCTGGCATTCACGAGTCTGAACCAGCAGAGCCAGCACAATCGCGAAGTACAATCTTCTTTTACAAAGCGATTGGGAGCGATCTGTCTTCATTAAACAGTTCGTCCTGGTCAGGTCAAGACCATCCTGCTAGACCGTCCTGGTCCATCACTGGACACGCTATCACAATACTAAATGTAATCGTCTGTATATTGGTGGGTTGCATGGCACGCAACATCTTTATTGTGACAAATTATGTACGGATTGCCAAGTTTAATAACAACGCTAATATATCTTAGCAGCTTGTAATTAGCTCGATGTGCCGTTCAATAAAACGTGGTTCAATGGAGGCTTTAAACGACGTACTAATACACGACGGAGATTTCAAAGTTCACTTCATGACACGGACCTATGACGACGGGAAGATTTGCTACTGTGCCACATTGGCGTCACACTTTTGACCAAACAATACACATGTAAATCAATCAGAAGTAGCCTTATGACCACCTTCCGGATATCGTATCAGTTTTTTCCGCTTTAACTGGCCCATATTATCCTCAATTATAGCGACTACTACAAGATCTGAAGCATAATCACACCACTAGCACCATGTCATTATGTTAGCACTGTGATCGTATCATGGAATGCTCTTTCAATGCCATGGACATAAAAAAACCCACCACCAAACAGCCAAATTGTCTGGATTGTCGTGGTTGGGAAACTCAATAACATTTAGCTGTATGTATTATATAGATTAGATTATATTATGTAGAACAATGCACAAATATTACATTTGCTTATATAAATAAGTTAACATTTCTGGTGCAATGAATGTCTGGTAAACTTAAGGATCGTCACTAATATGAACGTTGTATTGTTGATTAAATGTTTAAAGACGTGAACATTGTTACAGTATTTTCTCTTTGGCTATAAAAGACTTGTCAGGTCTTACAGAATCTCCATCATCTGTCATGCAGTTTATTCCATTCGGCCTGTTGAACGTGTGTCAGGCTTTAGGAGCGGCACCGTCATCCATCAATAACAGTGACATCAGGACGCTGGGGCATCCAAAACTGATGAAATATTCATGGGATTGTCCCTCTGCTACCTGCAGTGCTTTTTTAAATACACACACACACACACACACACACAAGGCACGTTCACACACCGCTCCCTAACAGACGTCCAGATACATGGCCAATTACACCAAGCTTATCTGTCTCATCCATGCTGGCAGTCATTTTTTGCGCATCATTACCTCCCACGCAGAGTCGTTTCACACTGCTGTACAGGAACGGGGGACTGTAGATGAGGAAGAGGAAGAGGAGGATGGAGAACTATGACGTATTAGAACCCCGTATTCAAATGTGATCTCTCAGAGAACTCCAAGAATTCCAAATCGCTGGCACCTCGTGGTCCGCCCAGCCGACTACACACTCCGACCACAAAGAGATCTCGTACCAACTCATACATACAGAGTTTAGCTAAATGAAAAATACATTCCTTAGATGATAGTTGACGTTAAATGACGTGAAGCCAAAAGGAAACCGTATATGATTGTTTAGCCACAATCATGGTTGCACTATGTTTAGTCAGATATAGTTTGGTAGCACCAACAGTTGTCCTTCTGGTAACTAGGGGAAACAAACTAATGAAAAAAAGTAGCCAACATAAACGCCCTTGCTGCGCAGAAATCCACCATATAAAAGGAAGTAGAAGCTCTGCAGAGCCGAGATGTGATCCAACATGTGATTACAAGCGGCAGGAGAAATTACGCCACTGTTTGCACCAAAAACAATCACTAGATAATCAATAAACTATTGATTAGTGCTGTTTGGACCTGCTTTAACTACTTCTTAGGCAGAGCAAAACGTGGTGCTTCACTTTCACGGAAACACCAAGCACTTTTGTTATTTTTTTTCCTTACTGGAAATGATAATACCGCTCGACTCTAAGCGGATTTATCGACCTGTCATAGCATGTAACGACCGCGCATGAGATATCGTCACAGAACGTCACAGATCCTGATAACATTTATCCCAGAGCATGGATTTTAAAAGCCGCACATGTGGCAGCATCTGGAATCTCTGACAGCCCGACTGCTTTACGACCGAGCCTCGACGCGTAAACGTCGCCGACTTCCGCTTCTCGATACTCCATCCCAAAGAATGTGATGAAAGAAAATCTGGATAGAAGATCCTCACCTCGGTAGCATACCGTCAGCCAGAGCAGTTCGAGAAACTGTCCGCCCAACTCGCACACGTCCAAGCCCAACATCGTGCCGGCCGTTTAAGAGCTCAAGAGGGTCCAGATCAGGGCCGAGGGAGCAGCTTCACGTACCAGAAAGTCACCAAATCGATCAATCGATGATATAATTACAAGCAGACCGTGAGAACTACTGGATACGGCTGGGCAGGATGGAAGGGGGTGAAAAAACAACAACCAAAAGACCGAGTAAGAAAGGAACGGATAAGTGTCGGACACTCCAGATCTGCCCGGACTGGGTAAAAAGGAGCGATGCAGGAATGTGCAGTCTGCAGACACTATCGATTCACCGGCAAACCCTCCGCCACATCGCTCATCTGAGTGCGATGATCTCATCCTTTTCCCTCCCTCTCTCCCTCCCTCCCTCCCTCGCCACACACACTCCTCTCTTCTTCATCTTCATCCTCACAGGCTCAGGTCTACTCCACCCTGCAAGCACTGTGAGGCATCCTCAAGAGCCTTCAGATTCATTCCATCTCCATCTCCTCACCACCATCACCTTTTCCTCATCGTCCACTATTCATCCTCATTCTGGCTGGTGTGTCTTTTATTGTCTCTCTCCACATCATTCTGTCCTCCATACACACTAATCTCATTCTCATTCCCAGGAATCACTCTAGTTCTTTGTTACTATATTCCCCATTGTCTTTTTTTCGCCCCATGACCTACTTGCCCCCCTCCTCTCTCTCTCGCTCTCTCTCTATCGCTCTCTGTTTTATTAATCTATCTTTCCTTTCCTGTTGGTAGCCCACGCCTACTGCATTCTAGTGCTTCATGGTTCATCCACCCCAGATCCAGCCTGTGAAATATTCTTACCATGACAATAAATGAAACCGCACACACTATAGTATTCGTGCATCCAGCTTGTCCTTCAAGATTCGGGGGACATTCGCGTGACACGAATGCCTAAGAGGTCTTAGTGTATCATTAGTGTATCCAACGAGCCAAGGTACACCTTATAGTACTTACATTGGAAGTGTTTTACATTCCATGCAACATGTGTGTGCTTGTATGTACGTGTCAGAAAATGATCACGGCGCCCATTTTAAAGAAGGAACCAAGCAGGTCAGCTGTGATTTCTCTGAGCAATCGTAGCATGGCATCAAAACAAATACGGATTCGTATGGTTTAAAATACTTCTAAAGACCGATCCAAGAGCTTTTAATGTCACGGAACCGAACTCCGGACGTGCACCAAGGTCAGATCGAACCAGAACAAGTTGTGCAGCAAGTGGAACTCTAGTCATTTTGCTCGTGCACCTATTTATTCAGCTTCGACTTCAAATGTCAACCCACTGTATGCTATATACATATAAACATGCACAGAAAAACAGAGAAACGAGCGACTTCCTTTTATACTGAAATGCTACATGACTTTCACCGTTGCACAAACAGGAAATGAGTCAGTCGTGCTGTTGAAAACTCAACAGAATAGCAATGATGCTACTAACAAAGCTCATAGAAAACTTAAAATCTTTTTTTTTTACAAACTAGCTTGGCTATATCTCATACAACGGCTGTTTGTGTCTTATTTCCTTTGTCACATCGCATACTGATGAAATTAGGACGTAACAGGAACTAGCAACCTTGCTACTACATCTTAGCAAATGTAGCTAATGTAGCTAACTAGGCAAGCTAAACCAGCAAGCTAGGTCAACGCTTTTAACTCCACTAAGCACAAATAAGTACATGGGTTGAGTTGTGTGTCTTTTATCTTTCATTTGTACTACTGCACACAGCTAGCACGACTGTTAGCACGACTGCTAGCACTGTTAGCGCTAAAAGTAACATTTTTACAGCCTGCTACAGTCTGGGTTTAGCTATATTATCTGCAAACTTCAATCCATCCCAATCAAGTTAACAAACTAGATTAGAATATAAACGTCTAAAACTGTTTAAACAGTTTAAACACTTTAACAGTTTATTAGTAATAGCCGGCCAGACATTTATAAATTCTATTGATAGAAGGAGTAAACAGAACGACAGCTTTGTCGTTTTATTGCTGCAGACTAGATAACGACAAAGATAGTGTATGAATAATCATTTACTAAAGCTCGAACGTTAAATATTACTTATATCTGAGGAGCCATTTTCAGTGAGAGATTTATTACTTTATATCAGGGGTCACCAACGTGATGCCCACAGGCACCAGGTCGCCGAAAGGACCTCATGAGTGGCCCGCGGGCCTGTTCTAAATACAGCTGCATATTTTGCATATTGATATTTATTTGTTTCCTACCTTGTTAAATGATTGTGAGAAATCATTGACATGATCAGCATCTTCACATAGATGAATATCATCATTATTAATAGTAACATGTCATTAAAGGTTATAAATGTGTGATGTCACAAGTGTGGATCAAACTGGAAGCCCTTCGCATTAGTTGCTACCCAAAAAGTAGCTCCCAGTTTCAAAAAGGTTGGTGACCCCTGTTTGATGTTCATTTTGTAATCGTGATGACTTAAAATGATCGTGAGCAGCCGGAGACCTGTTTCAAGAGCCGACGCTAAAAACAAAAGACAGTTTAATCTATGGACTGAGGTCGCATTTACCCAGATCTAGTGGTGATAAACACGACTTCCCGTTCTGTTCTGACAGATGTGGAAAGTCGAGGCTTTCAAAGCAGAAGTTCGAGATAGCACCAAAAGCTTCGGTGAAGAAAACAACTGAATTTAGTGAGAAGCTTCACAAAGTTCTAAGTTTTACTTACTTATATGAACACATGCAAGAATATTAATTAATAATACAAAGCCTTGGAAAGAGGGCGACAGTTTAATGTGTTGTAATGTGTGTGTGTGTGGGGGGGGGGGTCTTGAGCATCCTCACTACCCTCCTGCCTCGATCCACTGATCCACTGAACACTCCTGGCATCAATTTCCAATTAATTTTCAGACAAAACGCATGTTTAATATTTAGAAAACAGAAAGACACAAACTCTCCAGAGAAATTAACCATTTAAATGACTTCTATTCGCACCCATTTATCGCCGCTGTATTAAATAATTATAGTGAAAGCCACTTCCGGGGAAAGGAGAATGCTGAAATCTGTGGTCGTGTTATGAAACACGGATCACATGTTCATGAAATAAAGTAACATCCTCAAACAGTCGACCAAACCACAAAACTTTTAATACGCAATCATTTATCGAAAGGTTACAGTCGAACACACGTCAGAACCTGGACAGAATAATAAGTGAACAGTGAATTTAGGATGTTGAGGTTGAAGCTATTACAGAAATGTTCTTATTAGTTATTCATATATAATTATTATGTATTTAGCCTCGTGTACACACACATTCTCATTTGTATACTGTGTGCATAAAGATAATGTAACTAATTAGCAGTTAATTCCTGCTAATAATGGGTTGACTTAATCGTTTTACCAGGTCCAAATAGTCTCTCTCTCTCTCTCTATTCGTTTATCGCCAGTTTTCCCAGTTCTTGGGGTCGGACGTTAATGTTTGGAGCAGAGTTTTTCTGTCCGGGTGGCCTTCCTGACGACAACCACCAGTAAGTGGTGGGAACTTGTTTGACTACTGGACAATTTAACATTTTCCGATCGACCTAGTGCATGTTTTTGGACTGTCGGAGGAAATCGGAGTACCCGGAGGAAACCCACGCTGACACGGGGAGAACGTGCAAACACCGCACAGAAAGTCCCCGGCCCGACCCGGGGATCGAACCCGGGACTTCTTGCTGTGAGGCGACAGTGCTGCCACTACCAGGTCCAGGAAGTTTGAGTGCTTGTAATTAGTTCTGTGGGGCGTTGAAGAGCCGCATATAAAATTATCTTTATTCGTAGTTATTTCAGAAACAAAATCTGAACAAAACGATCCAATGAATGACTTTAGATCAGTGTTTGTTCATAGAATCTCTGGAATCAGAATCAGAATTTTTATTTCATCGAGTATTAGACAGACAAGACTGTTCGGGGGGTGCGGCAATATTAGTCAACACATAAACTTCCAATAAATTAATACAAGATTTAGTACATCAATTCAACACAATACTAAAAATACTACACAATCGTGTGCAACAAGCTTCATTAGTTCAGTTCACTTGGCAACTACCAGGCCAGTGATGGCTTAGTGGATGACTGACAGAAGTAGGGAGTAAGAAAGTCACCTGCACCCACCAAGCCGTCACTATTGGACCCCTGAGCAAAGTCCTCAACCCTCAAAGTGCATCTCTTTTGGAATAAAAGGAATAATCTGGTAAATGTTAAGAATGTAAATAAAATAATGTAGTAAAAGTTAAGTAGAAGTTAGTTAATGTGGAAACAGGAAAAGCACAAGAACAGACTAGAAAAACAGTCAACGGATGTGGTGAGTGCTGGCATTCAGCTGCAAAGTGTGACTGTCTAATGACTGGTGCAGATAAACGCTGCAGGAAATTGATATAAGCGAGAAATATATTATCACGAGACTCAGATCAGATGTCGATCGTGCAGTAATAATGTGCAGTAAATGAGTTGTAATAAGCAAATAATGTGCAGAATCTACTCATTAAATGAAATATATGCAAGTATTAAATCAACCAATTAAAATCTTCTGCCAAATTCTACACACATGAATTATTTAAAACATGATATAAAGATCATTTGAATACAATATAATGACATTTGAATGCTATTTAAGGTTGTATAAGAGAGCGAACACTTCTTACCTTTCTCCTGTTCAGACTTGTAAATCTGAAATAGCTGAAATAGCAGAGCTCAGAGGTTTTTGTACGAAGCAGGAAATAAAAGTTGTAACAGGGCGGAACAAGCGGTGACTTCTGCTCGGATTCGGTTCCTGTTCAGGGCTGTTTGACAATCGAACGTAATCAGATTCAAAACCAGTTTCAATTGAAGTAAAGATTTAATTGTACTGGGTTCACCGTTGGCTGATTTCTTTTCTTTCTATGGTTTTTTATTTTGTTCTTTTGGTGTTGAGTAAGATTTGTATAGTAAACGACCCCTAAAACATCCCTAAACATGTCAAACTCACTTTTTAATTTCAAATTCAAATGTTATTTGTCGTTACACATATACAGATGTGCAGTACGACGAAATGTTTCTCTTCACATAACCCAACTTGTCTGGAAGTTGGGGGTCAGACAGGGTTAAGGGTCTCGTTCAAAGACCCAACAGTGGCCGTGTAGCAGAGCCTGGATTTGAACCCCCAACCTTTCGGTTCACAGCCCAATGCTCTACCCACTAGGCTACACCGTCCCATTTATTCTATTTTCAATGTATTTCAATGATTTAATATGTGTTATTTAGAACTAATTCTATCAAACGTCTTGCTTTTATTCCCTTTAATCCTACGAAGCTCGTTCCTGCATAATTTCCATGGTGTGCAATGCGGTCCGACAAGTTTGGTGTGGTCTGTAGGCCAATACGGTGATCTGACCTCAAGCCAACGCTCGGGATGACTGCGAGCTTGGTCTTGTTGTTCAACATAACGAAGCAATCGGCATTGAGACGAACTTAAGGCGGTAACTCGTAAAGCACCGAACTTATAGCCCAGGTCACCGAGACACCTTAGATTCTTGACCACACGGCAATCGACTCTTCATCCCTTTACAATTCATTTCTTCTGGTGCGATAATGAAGAGAAAACGAAAATTTGAATGCCATATAAAACCATAAGCAAGCTTCTACATCGTATCCCAGCTTATGTGGACTTGGTATCATGTGAGGAACTGATAATGGACACGAGGACGCCCTCGTTTCTGATCCACGTCCTTAAATAAGTGAAAAGCTTTGATTTATTGTGACTGAAATGAACAACGAACACGTCAGTAACTTCTTGTAATGAACAGGATGAATTTAAAACACCGGTAACATCCGGAAGGCTTCAAGGCCTGTACAAGCGTCGTGTCGATTTTTTATTTATTTTTGCGATTTTCTTTTTCTTTAACTGAATCATTAAAACGGTTCTTATTATTTTCAACGTTCCGGCGCTTAAACAGCCAGCAGGGGAGTTGCCTGGTGGTTAGGATACCGGGATCTTGGATCAAATGTATCTGCTAAATAATGAAAAAGTATAAAATGTACAGTCACAGTAGAGCCCGGTACAATCGGGGACGGAGTTTGATGTTCTTGTGAGTGATCTTTATTAATAATCAATAATCACAAACATTTTTTACGCCTAATGCTAAAATGAAATGCTTTTTTTTGTCAGTGTCTCTCGTCACAGAAAAGGAACGATTGCAAAAATACTAAAATTCTTCCAGGTCCGTAAACGTCTCGACGCCGTCGTTCTCAACACAGTCAGACTTCGTACGAAACATCAGATACTTTAATCGATTTGTTATTTCTGCTGATCGGCATTTCTAAATCAAACCATAAAAGGTCCACGCTTATAAGAAGGCACGTTGAAATTAGGAAAGGGAAATAAAAACCTAGACGGTTATGGTGTACGGATATCAAAACAGCACATGTATGATCTTCAGTACAGTCGTACGTGATCTCAGAACAGGTTAAGACAATCCTCCAAGCACAATAAATACAAACGAAACACAACAGTAAGCGAACTAAACGACATTAGTAACGATAAAAGAACGTGAGATTTTCAGGTAAACAGTACAGACGACATTTTGATGTCAGAACTTGACTTGTAATTGCACGTTTGAATATTAAATATTAAAAGAACCAGATCGGCGGTTTAAAGGGTCCCTGAGATCGGCCCCGTTGTTCGAAACCTTCCTAGCCTTTCCATTTGCACCGCTTTGACCCCCCGAAGGCAAAGTTCAGGTATCGTGGGAGGGGGAAGGGAGGGGGGGGTCTGTAGCTGGTTGCAGCGTTGGAGACCGGTCGACATGCTGATGCTGAAGCTGCTGATCCAACACAGACGATGGGCTGTAAGTAAAAGTGGAAGAACATCTCGTCATGTGTGTGCCAGGTGTAGCTCCTCCAGGCCGTGTTTGCCCATATGGTAGCGCGCCAGGTCTTTTCTGGTCACCAGACCGATCACCTGTGACAAAAGAATAAGATACGGCGAACAACACCTTTATACGCGTCATAACACATATACACACGTACACCACAACAAGATTCGTCCTTTACATCTCCTAATTGTATAGAAGTTGGGGTCAGGGCGCTATGACGGGGTCGGATGTCGTACTGCACAAGATTAGGGGTCTCTGCGTAGCAGAGCCTGGATTTGAACCCCTAATCTTCCGGTTCGTAGGCTAAACCTCTACCCACTAGTCTACACAACCCCTGGAAGGATGAAAAGATCACAGCAAATGGTGAGAAAATAAACAGTCACTGATAGTTGTGAAACATAATACTGTGCTGCCCTCTTGTGGTGAACAGTGGAACACCACTGAGTTTTTTTAACTGAAATGAACAACTTTCAACTTAAAAATTATTCGTTACCCTGTTTACGTCATCGACCACCACCAAGTGCCTGAGCCCCAGCGCCCGGAATAATTTAAACACTCGAGGCAGAGACGTCTCCTGAAACAACAAACACACAACCAAAGTTTAAACACAAAGAGAAGAAGAGTCACGGTGCATGTAGTTAGATAGAATAAATGTTTCGACAAATTCCTGAGCAGACCTGAGGCACTGTGTACGGTGTGGGGTTCATGAACTCCGTCAGGTCCATCATGCACTCCCTCTCATCCTGGGAAACGTGAATGGACTGGATGGGAGGGAAGCGTGGGTACGCGTCTCTGAAGTCCTTCAGCTGCAGCTTGCGCAGATGCAGGCGCGATTGCGCTCTCTCCACGAACACCTGCAAGGTAAGACGCACCGGCAGCCGAGATATGAGACAAGAATGGAAAGGATACATGAGATAGTTAGGACGATTTCGATTGGGATCAGAGCTGACCTGTATAGGGATGGGAAAACGGGAACCCATGAGCCGTGTATGCACGAGCTAGAAGTTGTTGGGGAATGAATACTTTTTCTCAGATAGGAGACTGTACATGTGTTCAAGTATTCGAAAAGAAAATGGCGTGCATGGTCACTCTGTGTGTGTACTTCGAAATGATTTCCAGAGCGTACGTTTATGAACTCGGAGCAGAGTTGATGTCTTAAAATAAACAAATAAGTAATTATATGTTAACATGAATGGAAGGCTGTGTGGAAAATAAATACATAAACAAATGGGTGTGGTGGTTATTATTAAACTATACAAACAGCCCATTTCTGAAAGGGGTCGGACGTTTTTGGAGTGGGAATGGGTCGATTATATAAATCTGCGTAGACATGAGACGTTATTTGAAAGAACAGATGTTGTCCTGATGTTGGTATTTGGTATGTTGGTATGATGTTGGTATAGTTGGTACCTTGTGTTTGAGTAGGACGATGAGCTGAGACCGAAGGACGAGTCCGCAGAGTTTTCCTGACTGCACAAACAAACGAAACATCAATTCCAGACGAGCTCGGTGTAACAGGGGCACGAAAACAATCACATTTATAAAACCTATAATATAACATAACATATTATAGACCCAATAATAATATATCTTTTTTTTATTTGAGCATCCACGGTACTCAAACGACGTACCCACGTACCCGGCGTCATCGATAGCCAGGACGATTTTAGGGTCGGACCTGCACTGATGCCCCGGAAAAAAAAACGAATGGAAGTGAATGGGGTTGGAAATGTGACGTGGCCAGTAGGTGGCGGTGGGAACCCATGAGCAATATGTTGTTGGGGGTGTGAATACTTTTGCTCAAGTGTGTATTTTACCTGTGTTCAAGCTCATTACTTATTATTTAAATTATGTTAAACTTACACACACACGCACGCATGCGCACACACACACATACACACAGCCTATTAGAGACACAATAAAAATAATAATGTATATTTTCTATTTGATTTATTAGCAGCTAACTACAGTTCTACACGGCAGTCCCTTCAACCACCCCCACCCCCCAACCCACCACCCCTACCCGCCCTTACCCTGTCCCCACTCCAACCATTCACTGCTGATACAGGGTCTGAATCCAGTCGAAGGGTTAAAATAAATAAATAAAAATTCTCAAGTAAAACCCGGGACGTTTATGCTCGTCCGATGTTGAGACGGTTCGTACCTCGTCGCCGGCGGTACCGGGCACGATGACGGGGAAGCCGTTGTGATTGGTGGACGTGTTGCTTAAGACGTCCACTATGGTGCCCACCTTCTCGACTCTGTTGAAACAGGTGACTGGCGAGCTCATGACTTCTCTGTGGAGCAACGAGAAGCGAAGAGAATCACATCAGACCGACCGTGTCACCGGTTAATAGCGCGGCGTCGAGATCATAAGTACTTCATAAGTAAAGAAAATCACCGAGTTACATTTCTAATTAACAAGGAAGTACTTTGTATGATCAGGAAACAGAAAAAGATCAGAATGTCGGTATAAAAATAAATCAAAGATCGTGGAACAAGGAAATCGTAGAAGATTTATGATTCATATTCCTGCTATTATTGACGCGTGTTTAAAAGTCTGTCTGTCTGTGTGTCTGTCTGTCTGTGTGTCTGTCTGTGTGTCTGTCTGTGTGTCTGTCTGTGTGTCTGTCTGTCTGTGTGTCTGTCTGTGTGTCTGTCTGTCTGTGTGTCTGTCTGTCTGTGTGTCTGTCTGTGTCTGTGTCTGTCTGTGTCTGTGTGTGTCTGTGACTGTCTGTCTGTGTGTGACTGTGTGTGTGTGTCTGTCTCTGTCTGTCTGTCTGTCTCACAGACACACACACTGTCTGTCTGTCTGTCTCACAGACACACACACTGTCTGTCTGTCTGTCTCACAGACACACACACTGTCTGTCTGTC
>JAOTRQ010044431.1:0-16997 GCA_028565875.1 Hoplisoma paleatum
CCCCTACCACCACCACCACCACCACCACCGCCTGTTACTTTAGTTTGCATTTTTTTATGTCAATGCTATTAAGTGCTGTCAAAGAACGTTTGCCAAATTTCATTATCTGTTTAAGGTGTATCTGGTTTAATTAGATTTGAGGAGTTGCATTAATTTATTTCTATGCCACAACCCATCATTCCCATCATGACATCATTGACACAAGTCCATATTAATTATTAACATTTTGGGCAATTAAATATATTTAATTTAAATGTAAAACAGTGCTTAATGTTCAAGTTTTAACTTCCATAATGAGCAGAAAAATCAATAGCAGGTGAGGATTTATCGAGTATGAAAGGAAGTATCAGCTTAAACAAATGATGCTCAAACAAAGTGTGTATTTGAGGTTTGGCTTACAAAGCAGTTTACAGTTGGTATAGATAATAGGATTTCATTTTAAACTCAGGCCCGAATCAATAAAAGAACTGATAGTTATTTACATTGTTTATTAGTTCATGTATAATTAAAATGTTCTTTTGGTACCATTCAAAATCTATTACATGTAATAAAGTTTCATGTTGTTATGAAACAATTTAAATTATTTTTTAATTATTTTAACATTGTGTTTTACATTCAATCGTAGTTCTTTTGTTCGTGTTAAATCAAATACAGTCATGGACCACTCTGATCTTTACTTCACATCACACCATGCAGGTTTTTAAAACATGGGAGGAAAATTTAGCCATACACTGGGTATGTTCCCAAAACTCACAAAGCATCACAGAAAGAACGCTGACCGCTCCACATGGGAATCAAACTCAGAACCTTTCTTATTATGAGGTGGCAGAAATAGCAATGAGAAGTTTCTTTGTTCCCAAATTCATCGACCCTGATAATGATTTAGTTGTTGAAATTATATTAACAATGAATGGACGGAACCATCAGAAATGTTAACACACATCGACATCCCATTAAAATTGTCTGGACCAACAAAATTCAAGTTGCTTTTAAGGAACCAAATGTAAAGCAACTGACATTAATGCATCCATTGGTCAAAACATACTTAACTAATGTGGACCACAACAACAGACTTAAATAGACTAATAACACAAAAACAAGCAAACGGTCACAATGACTAATTACTACCATGGTCACATGAAATGAGTACAGAGAACAGTTGGTGTATGCAAAGCCAAAAATGACAAAACTGAATGAGATATGCTGCTTAAACTGGGTCATTATCAAGACTGATCAAAACTGTAACAATAAACAGCCTTTAATCACACTGATTAGCTAACGAATTGGTGTGTACATCAAATCAAATCAAGGTTTATTTGTCACTTGCATAATCATACACAGTACACCTTCACTACGACATACAACTAAAATAGAATTAAGAATGCACACCAAGTGACCAAGTGTCGATAAAGTGAACAAGTACTGATGTACACCACAAGTGATGATGTAGGATAATTTACCTATTGAAACTGCACTTAACATTAGTTAACTTGTAATTATGATTGATCTTTAATTTAATTTATATTTTCTGAGTAAATAGGGATGGCACTGTGGCAATAGGTAGCAATAGGTCAGTGGGGTTTCCACCAATAGCTCAATGACTTGCACTCAGGTTAAGTGGAGACACAAAATTGGTCTATTATATTGATGTGTGTGTGTGTGTGTGTGTGTGTGTGTGTGTGTGTGTGTGTGTGTGTGTGTGTGTGCACTAGTCTCCACCAGCCCACTATGACCCTGATACACTGATAAATACTGATGGTATGTACGTAGTTGACCCTGTGATTGTTAAACTCTTCTCTAAAAGAGTGGACTGAAATGAAATTCCCAATTCTCATCTGGCCTGTACAAAACCTTAAACTGATTAAACTATTAACATAGGAAAAACACCTACACACTCCCAAAATCCTGTGGGAAGGCTTTCAAAAGGGTTGTTGTAGTTTCTTTAAGGATCAATCAGAAATAAACCTTGTGTAGGACAACAAGCCAGTTCAGGACTACACACTCTCACAATTCCACCACTGACATGATTATGTTGGAAAAATTGAGAATAATACATGAATAAATGTTCATTAAACATAGTCATTAAAATAATATGCAGATTCGATTGCTGCACTAACATATTGCCTTGTAAAATGCAATACATTGTTTTTTTCTGTTCATTTTCTTATAATACAAAACTCGAAAAGTAAACAAAAGTAAATCCAAAGTTGGAAATACTTTTTAAAAATGTCATTTGGATTATCTGAACCAAAGTTAAGCAGGTAACACCAGAAAATTTAAACTATATTCCTTCCTCCTATCGTACATACAGCCACCCCATCCTATCCCATCACCCCAAGGTGACTTTAATTAACATCTCCAGAGCATGCAAGGTGCGCATTTACAATGTAAATGTGCTCGTTCTCTGCTTCAAAATGTCAGAAATGAACAGATCCTGTTCTGGGAGTCCATATCTGCACCTGCAGCAGCAGTAGTTTGCCTTCATAAACTGTGTTTTTTTCCTGCTCTTTTTGTTCCCTCTCCCAGCAGACCCTGGCCTCATCTTCTGACTCCCAGATCACGTTCCGCACATTCCTTCCCAGCATGCAGCTGTGCACTGACAGCGCTGTCATTGTCTGAGCAGTCCCCCAAGCACCCTGTACACTTCAAGAAGAAATGTGACTGTTGGTGACCTATTAAAACTTAACAGACGGCCAGGCTTGAACTTGTGCCGTCATTATTGTGGTGCCAGAGTAAGAGGGATCTGCATTTTCCTCCTTCCTCAACACTGGAGGAAGGAGGAATGTCTTTTGTTTCCTGGCATGAACGCATGGCTTATTGTATTGTGCCTGCACAAAGGGAACTTTGTACGTGAATTATGGTTGTGTCTCCTCCTAAACTAACAGTATGGCTATAAATAATGTAGGAGCTGCTACAACAACCATAATATATTGCCCATAAGGAATTTAACAAAAGCTATTCAGAAGTGTCAAGCAAATAATTGTGTTTGGAATAACATCTTTGAGTACCCGTTTAAAGAATAGTTTTACTACTCTGTCAAAATAATGTGATCGTCAATCTTCAGCTGCTTAACCCAAACCTATAAGACGATAAGTACATACGGGGGTTCTTCAAAAAGTTTTCAATTTCACGCTGGACAGATTCATCCCTCTATTCAATAATCATTTCTCACTCTAGCCGACTGGAGACCAATTATGCCTGCTGGAGGGTGCCCAGCCAACCAGCAGAAGAAGCACGACTCCAAGTGCGGTCCAGGAGTACTAAATCTCAAGAATGGTGTACTGATGACATCACATTGCACCAGCATGTTCCCAACATTTTAATATGCCATGTGCAACTTTTTTTTGTGTGTGTTTACTGTTGCTTCAGAAGCATCGCTGCTCTCACACCATCATCGCATGACAGTGTTCATCCTCTTTAAGCAAAAAAGATAAAACTTCTAGGAGGAAACTGTACCCAGCATTTACATTTATAGCTTATAGCAGATTCAGTTATCCAAAGCGATTTACATTAGTAACAGTTTACAGTCTGATCAATGAGGGTTAGGGGCCTTGGTCAAGGGCCCAGGAGCAGCAAGCATGCAGTGGTGAGGCTTGAACCAACATTCTTTGGATTACTAACTCTGTACTTAACCACTACAAAATGAAACGACAAAAAAAACGAACATACATTAAAATTCTCCTTTCAAGCCTTGAATATTTTATGTGCTGAGAAAGAGGATTTCTGATGTGTAGAACTCAAAGGTTTGAGCTAATTTAACCTTACCAAACCTCCTGGGCTAAACGTGTGATGCTTGAGGTTTTCTTCCCCCATTTCATTTCTTCTCTCTCTCTATCTATTCGTTTATCGTCTGTTTTCCCAGTTCCTGGGGTCGGACGTTAATGTTTGGAGCTGAGTTTTCTGCCCGGATGCCCTTCCTGACAACGAACTTGTGAGATTTCACATTTCTGATCGACCTAGTGCATGTTTTTGGACTGTGGGAGGAAACCGGAGTACCTGGAGGAAACCCACGCTGACACGGTGGGAACATGCAAATTCCGCACAGAAAGTCCCCAGCCCGACCTGGGGATCGAATTTCTTGCTGTGAGGCGACAGTGCTATAACCACTCCGCCACCGTGCCGTCATTTCTTCAACAGGACGCTGAAAATCCTCTGCGAGCCTTCAAACACAGGATGAAGTTAATCTGGTCTAATATCTAATCAAGGAGATCCCGGGAGAGGTCGCTGTGAGACGTTTATGCCTTTCTGTTTAGCAATATTGCTTTTGGAGCTTTGACGATGGAGCAAAATAGAATGAAACACCATTATCCTCATCGTAAGTATATAGATTTCTTTTAACCTGAACATCATCTGGCACGCTTGGTGACGAAGGGTTGAATCTTACTTTTCAAGTTGGCACCAGCAATTTGAACACTTTGCTGCTCATTTGATGACAATGACTGCAAAAAAAATATTGTTACCAAAAATGTCTGCATGAAATATAAAGCAAAAAGTATGAAGACACCCGAATGTGGGCTTGCAATTCAGAAACCATGGACATTAAAAACATCTATAAATGTCATGACCAGGCCCTGTAATTTCCCCAGACGTGATCTCAGTTAAGCATCCGTGCGGCGATCTTGATGGTTGTGTATGCTCCATGGATCACAGACCAGCAACTGTGAAATGCAATGTAGTCAGTATGGCTCCAGATTTCTGTGAAAACCTACCGGAGTCACTTTCAGCCCATCTAGATGCTTGTGTATAAAATCATTTAAACAAATGTATGGACGGATCCAAATGATGACAATATTACTACAAAATATAAATATCGAATCTTTCAGAATGTACTAGTGAAGTCAAGCTGTAAAAAAAATAAGAGAAACAACCTATTAGAATGATTTATAGATTATCAATGGTAAGCATTACATATTTGTCCAGTTAAAGCAAATAAAGTGTTGCTGAGCAAGCCAAGCAAACTGTCCTAAACACTGTTGTGAAAATAGTGAAAAACTGTAAAACCCAGAACACGCAATAAATGGTAAACTTATTTATAATATAAGTTATACTGTCATTATGCTGGTTATGCAATAATAGTTTTAGAATAAATCGAGGCTGGACACGACCAACACGCTATATAAAAAAGTTCTAGAACCCAGAGAAGCACTGATTTATTCTAAATGTGTAAAAGAAAATCCCAGCTGCAGTCGGAACACTACTAATTTGTGTATGTACTACTAAAGATGTAAATAGAGAAGACTAGGAACAACTCCTTGTTATTGATGGTGTTTGACTCTCCTTCAACCACCTAATATACAAACAAATTTGGCATCGCACCAGTTAACACGTGACAGCTCGATAAAGACAAGACGACATGTGAAAGCTCAACGAGAATACAGTGAGAGTTTTATGTTTCAGTGATTCAGACGCCAGTGACAGCTCACAGATGGTAAGGCAAGTTGTACTTTAATTAGGACACATCACTGATAGCTTATGATATGGATACCTAGAAAATAACAGTGACACATTAAAACATATAAGTGCTATTAGGATAAATTACACAAAGAACATAAAACAGCATTGACCAAGTTCCACAGGGCTACATGTCTAAACGAAGCAATGACCGTGATGAAAAAATAAAAAAGTACAGTATGATACTGATTTAGGTATGCATCAATTTTGTGAAGGTTTTTCATTTATTTTAAAGGTGCAGTATTTGATTGTATTTTGAATTGCTGAAATATTTAGATAAAATTTAAAAATATTTTACTGAATATATTAAAAAAAAATACTCAAATGTTTTGGCTGCGATTCTGGAGCTTAGGAACCAGTCGTATTAGCTGCCTCAATAGACCAAAAGTGCATTATATATTTTCACAATGATATATAAGTGGGAGCTTTTTGTTATGGAATATGTGTCCCGGAGAAAGACACTGCAGCAGAGACAGCAAGTTTTACCCCTTTCAAATTCGTTAAAGGTGAGAGATTAAGATCACAACAACCACACTCATACATACACGATACAGCCGAAGGTATGTTGACACCGGCACTTAAGCTTGTTGACCATCTCATTCTTCAAGATAAACACTCTCAAATGATTTGGGTATGAATCCATCCTTAATGATCATGTACACCAAAAAGTGCTCATTCTCTTCCAGCAAAATAATGCAACATGTCACATGGCTTGAAATGTCCAGCTTCACTTGAAAACGCATGATCAAAACTATCAGGATCTACGGTGGCCACTTAATTCCAGTCTTAATGACTGAGTTTGCTTTGTGAATCTTCCCTCACACACCTTTCAACATGGATCCAGATACCTGTGACAACCTACCAGGATGTTTCTGAAACTGTGCTCAACACAGTAGCCACTCTGGATACTAGCTGGTGATCATAACAATGTGATTCAACAATGTGTCGAATGAATCAGAATGAATAGCTGTTAAGAAGCCAGTGTCCACACACCCTGGTTCATATAACGTATATGATTGAAAATACATCGTTAAATAAAAGCTGGCGTTTGCCTAAAACAGACCAGTACACATTAGAAAAAAAAATCTCCTGTTGACTATTTTAAACACTTCCCTTAGTTAATTATACTGCTGAGCAGCCTGGAAAATGGACCATCGTGATCTCGTTAAACATATGAAGAACAATGAATAGCGGTAAAAGACATTTACAGTATATATACATACATACAGATGTGAGAATCAGGAATCATTTCATTTCAACCAAACGCATACATTTTGTCAATTACGAAACCATTTCAATCATAACTTTTGAGACATTCAGCATGTTGCAGCTCTATTGCGCCATATCAGCAGCCTCAAAACTACTGGTGCATCATTTAAAGCCAAAAAAAAGAAAGATTTCATGTTTGGCTTTCGAATCCCAAAAAAGACTCATGATTTATACAAAATAAACCTATAATAAATTCTGCCCCCAGGATTACACCTGAGTAGCTTATTCGAACCCCTATCCACTAAAAATGATGAACAATGATGACACAACAAAATCGCACAGATAAGCCTCGACACACTTTGTATTTTAATAGCATTGATGTACTCGAAGCAAATCATGCATGAAAAATCCATGAACAGATCACTCGGAGCCTCCTGGATGGCACAGCAACCTGGTGTTGGTTTTCTTCCTTCGGTCCTTGATTTTCTGACATAATCTTGTGTTGTTAAAACTGGCAAGACACTTTCTTTCGTTTCGTTTGTTAAGTGCGCAAATTGAACCAACAACCATCAGTTGCAATTTGTTAGAATTAACACGAGGCAACATTTAGGTGTTAAGGTTATTATGGGTTCATCAGCAGGTTAATCACCAGTTTAATAGACGTTTCATCAGTTTTGTGGAGCCACGTGCGATGTACCTTAAACTGTAATAAACTGTAATAAAAAGGACAATTAAAACAAGTTGTATATTGAACCTCATATTACTATTCAGAATAGTACGCCAAATTAGAACACATTATCATGTGTAGTATGTCATTTGGGAGACAACTAAGACAACACGATTGTCATTACCATGAATTAAACAGGTATCTTCTGAACCACAACACATCATACAACAAACGACTGTTGATGGATGGGATCTTCCAACAAGACAACGTGACACGTCATACAACTTGAAATGTCGAACATTGGTTGAAAAAGTATGACCAAGGACTTCCTCCTGGCCCCTTGATTCCACAGACCTGAACGCAGTTGATCATCCATGGGACCATATTGATGGTTGTGTTGCCAATATGCATCCTCCTCCACACACTACTGAGCAGCTGCATGGCGGTCAGCATGCTGCCAGATACACGTGACAACCTACCAGGATCTTACTGAGTCACTTTAAGCCTGTCTAGCTGCTGTTACTAAGGAGATAAGCAGGAGGTGATAATTATGTGACTCGACAGTGTATTTTGCAAAACATAAACACTTGGCTAGAACTATTGATGGTTTGGATAGTAAATCAGAAGATGTATCTGATTGAGACATGATGAGGAGAGTTTGATACTCCATGAATGTAGAGATTTTCTGAAAGTCTCCATCGTTTGCCAGTGTAAAGATGCGTCCAGGGATTTCACACACGACGGAGCTGCCGTGTGCTTGTTCGCAGCCCTTTTTGGCCCGTCAGTGCGATGTGAATCTAGCAGCTGAGTACATCTCAATTGGAGTGAATACAAATAAAGCACTGCAGTGCACTACTAGGATGTTTTTCTTTACTTTATGAATTATTCCAGACTGTGATTTTACTTTGTGATTTTACACTTATTTGATTACATTTTGAATAGATCATACTTACATATATACACTGAATTGTAAATCAATCTGGCTCCACAAGACTGTTGCTTTGAAATCTGGGCCTAGTTTTTCTAAGATATGTAACATTACAACAATGATTGATGATGCTACATGTAGTTTAAGAAGCACGAGGTTTCCAGGCTAGAGAGACCACTAGATGCATCTTATCACAGAAACACAGGCCCTGTTAACTTTACAGTAAATCCCAGTAAAGAGTCTTTTCTGTTCAACTTTTCATGGATGAAATTATGATTTTAAAGCATTTAAACAATCCCCCTTGAGGCATCTGAGTCTGTACAACCTTCCTGATAAGTGAAACGTAGTGGGGAGAGGTTTCGGTCTAGTTCCCCACCAGCGGCAGTATTTGCTGTATAGTAAAGCAGCATCAAATGGTGCCTCAAAGACGAGGATGTTACATTGCTGAGAGCTACATGTCTCATTAGCAGCCTTTAAAATACATGATGTTACAGTGCGTATTCATAAACTCTCTTGTGTAAGATTAAATATGACACATCTGCATTCAATGCAGAAGTTTAAGGGTTTCACCGTCGCATTGTGTCCATGCATAGCACATTAGTACCTTAAATCCACAAGTTCAGCCAGCCTCAGCTTACTCACCGTGTGTTTGCTGACTTTGTCCATGAGACAAAACCCACCGTGAGGGTTTGAATACCAATATGACCATTACAACCAATAAAGTTCATACAACTAGACATAGTTTAAGAAAAACCCAACATTTCAAATAAAAACTGTCCCGAGTTCAGTAAGCAAGGTGACCGATGATTGTCAAACAACTCTTGTTTCCATCTTCAAAGGAATGCTACATATCCTGGAGAAATGTGTACTAGACAAACATGACAGACGGATGTTTCAGGGTCTGAGTAAGGACTCCCTAAGGAGATATCCAATGTTGTATAGATTACGGTTTGTCCAGGGTGGAAGCAGCCACAGAACAGTACTTAGGTTTCCAAGGTTCAATCATAGCCTCTCAGGATGACAACATTTTGGGCTTGCAGTAACGCTTCCAGGGCTGATAGAATTCAAAAAAGGCATCTAGTGTCATCATCTTTGTAGATAATGGTAGCTGAATTTAGTATTAGTGCTGGCAGTTATTGGGGTTAAAGATATTAGCTAGTAGACCTTCCAGAATAAGAACCAAAGTCCTTAATTACCAGGTCATGTTCAGGTCATAGAATAGGACATAGAATTGTGGGTAAAACCTGATGATGTTTTGCGATCTAACCACTTCAACTGGTCGCCTACTAAATGTGAAGGCTATTATTTTTTTTATTTATACTTTACAGTTTTAAATATCATTAATTAACCTTTTTGTACACACCTTACCAATCATCCAGATTATCTAGTGTCACACTGATATACAGAAAAGACACACTTGCCACCCCACATATCCAAAGAGGATCTAATTATGATTAATATTGAGCTTCAGCTTGTCTATGGGTTCTTCATCGATTCTGTTGATATTCCAAAGGCCATCCTCAAAACTGCTGCATTGATCTTGACAGTAAGATCTTATTCCCACTTGAACAACGGATATGCTTCAAAATAGACACTGACGCGTGAAGGAAGCTGTATCTGCTCTCTAGATGCTCTTATTGCCCAGCTACATCAAGCTCTGTTTCTTGCTGCAACTCCCTGTATTGTGCCCCAACCTCCCCACCCAGCTTTCAACCCATCACCTGGCCGACCCAGCTGCTCTGCCCTTATCTCTGACCAGTGGAATGGCCACAAGATAACCAGTACTAATTCCAGCTAAGCAGTCTCTCTTTCTTTTCTGTCTCTCTCTTTCAACACGCTCTACTTACGACTGACACACATATACACCCACAGGTGCCCTACCTGGATCGTGACTTTTTAAAATAATTCTCCATCAAAGCCTGGCCTCAATTATTACTTTTTGATTTTCATTTTCTATTTAGGAAAAAAAAGGCCTTTAAAAAGTTGCAGTATAAAAGACGAGATGAGAAAGATTAATTGTCTATGGAGTTCAACCATGCACATTATACATTCAGGTATAGTACGTCTTAGATGTCAAACTTCTAAGCTGTTAAAAGTCATTAATGAAGCTGCGTTTTATGGTCATCGAGCACGGACGTCGCTCGCATTGTGCCTGACAAACCCAGAAGCTCGTCTGCCAATCAGTCAAGCATAATGAACCACGTGTAGCATGTACTTGGTTGTAAAACATTTCTTGGATGCAAACGGGAAACAAAAGAAGTAAACTGCCTTAGACGGATGGGCATTGCCGTGATTAGAAAACATGCTAAAAAGCCTTCATGCAAAAAGTATAAGTTGAGCTCTCTGTTAATTTGCATGCAGTCTCCTTTATACCACCCCCCCTTTCATATTCCATGCTACAAAAGTGTGAATGAAAAGTCATTGGCAGTTGGCTAAAATGAGTTCTTGTGCAGTTTATATACAACTACTGATCTGTTTGCAATAAAAGATATAAATGAGTTTTGTACGCTTATATGGTCCATAGATTTGAAGTCGTATATGTTTGACGTATGTCAATACATGGCAGTGATGATGTGTCAGAGCTTCTGCGTGTCTTTTTCATTCTTGGATTTCTCCAGCTCCAATTTTAAAAGCACCTACATGGTAAAAAGTAAATGGCAGGGCAGTGCTATACTGATAGAATCAAGTGCCTTCATAAGCCAGATGAGAGACAGAAAGGACAGACAAGGACGATCCAGATGATCACTTTTGAGAGAAAAGGGCTCCGATGGTGACTCCTGCTGCCCCTAGTGCTGCCAGACCAAACACTGTCTTTAGATATGGCCAAGGGTGGAACACGGAGGCTCTTCTCTGACTGTAAAGCTCCACAAAGGCATCCTGTGGGAGAAAAAAAATATATATTTTAGAAATCTAGACCACACCATCGACAGCTTTGACAGTGGGCACAATCGCTGTCTAGTAAAATGTCAGAATGTCATTTACTTTTTATGTTTACAGAGGAAATTTGAGTTAAACTTGAACTTGACTAAAAGTAGCAAGCACTAGATTTCCTCTCATGGTCCAAAATTGTACAAGTAAGAAAAATTGAATATACAAAATTATCTATGACTGTATTTGATGTGACTTGAATGTGTCATGAATGGTTTCCTGTCAAGAATGTTACTTAAACCTGTAAAACATGACGTCAAAAGTTAAACAAATAATATTCGTGCACACTCCATCCAATCATGATCCAGTTATACCATTGCGCAATCCTATTTAGGATCACGGTGTGACAAACTCTGAACGAATACACTAAACACCTTAACAGGTCGGCAGTCTGTTGAAGAGTACACACACACAGGGACACAGAGAGAACATGCAATCTCCAAACAGAAAGCATTACCTGGGAATCGAACCCATGATAACTTTTTGCTGAGGCGACAGACACTAAGTCAGCGTGCCGCCCAAACATGCAAACTCCACACAGAAAGCCATGGGGTGATATCCCGGCAAGAAATGTGCGATTTTTAATTGTCTTTTGGCGCATTGTTACATTCCTATATGTAAATAAATTATGTGAAACTTAAATAAATGTTACAACAAAAAAAGAAGAAAAAGGTGAGAAAAAAAAATCTGATACGCGCCAGCAAGTGATCATTTAGTGAATTCTTAATCTCGGATCAAGATGCATCTAACTGGAATGTAAACAATCTGTAAACCAAATCTGTAATCCAGGTTTAAGTGGACTCCGCTCAATCTGTCCCCAAATCCAGTGCTTGTTGTAAAACGTTGAAACTGAACGTTATAAAAACATTTCACTCCTGTTTTGTCTGGTCATGTCTTATTTTGACTGTGGTGCAGATCAAATTCAAATACGACATATATTTACAAAATGCAATCAAGTAGGCCAGCCAAAACATTATACATCTTTGAACTTAAAAGAATTAACACAACAAACATTTTTATAGCATCTTACAAAATGTGCCAACACATCTGTTGACTAGCAAGCCTACGGTTATGGTAATACAAAGCTGGCTTGAATGTAGATGTGGAGTAACGTCTCAGAAAAAGCAGTCTGCACTGTGCATCATATTTTCTTCACCACTCTTAGCGAGCACGATATTTGCTAAAGATAACGGCAATGTAACACTCCTTCAAGGGGCCTGGGGAGCCCTTTCTACCCCTCCCAACATTCACACTTTCATAGACCATTCACTTTACATCTGTGTGCTCCCAGAAGGCCACCATCCAGCCTAGCTGAGTACCGAGGGACGGAGGGTGACAAAAACAGATGGAGACAAAGGGATTGAGTTTGTTGAGTAAGCCACCATGAACAGATTTAGTGATAATAATGCAGACAGCAAATGATGCTGACATTGCACAAACATACTTACTCGGCACTTTAGATACACATGTTTAAAAAACTACTTGTATTAATGGATACACTTTGTGATTATACAGTTACTAATTATAGTCCGTCTGTTGATGTGTATATCTAAACGTTACCCTGATGTATGACAATGGAAAAAGGACCCCCACAGGACCTACACTGACTGGATGATGCAAGGGTGGTGGACCACAGCAGTGAAACTAAACAAAACATGGTGATAACATGGTGTATGATGTTGGTGCAGCTGTGTTATGGGATTTTTCAAATCTAGTTGCTTTTTACTCTTTTTTATGCAGTTTCCTATGTCATGCTTAGTTAATACACTATTCCAACATGTAGTTAGTTTTGTCACCTACACTTGTGTGCAGATCAGCACTTGCAGATCAGCACTTGCCGCACAGAGACAGAGAGACATACACACCCTGATCAACACCAGCATCACGCATATATCATTACAATTAATTATTACTGTTGTATACTTCAAGGGATTCCTATTGATTGGTTGATTTTACAAAGAAATGGACAGCCTTCAGTAACTGTATACCACAACATTCATCTTTATAATAGGACTAGCTTCTAAAATGATCAATGATTGTATCTCCCAAAGAGAAAGACCTGACAAAGTGAACAGTGAGTGTATACTTCTTTAAACCAGGCATGCTTAACTGCACTCATCAAATACAGAACAAGATGGAGATTAATACGAAGATAAAATAAAAGAATCAACAGCTTTGAAAGAAAAGCTGTTGAGATATGGGTAAGTGCTTCTGCTTTTCTTTGCTCTTAGATCAACAACAAACATCCTTCAAGCTTAATGATGGAGCTTTTGGCAGTGTGCATTAAACATCAGTTCGTTAGAAGCGATCTGACAATCATTTGTTTCCTTCACGTTCCTGACCTGCAGCATCTCACGGCGAGTCTGAAAAACCACAAGGCAAAAACCAGCACACTGCAGCCAAAACCTACAGCATGTCCCTACATCCTGCTCCCACTGCGTACCCAAAATATCACCATTTACCCAGGCATAAAGCACAAACGAAAAAAATAACAAGTTTATCATCACTTCCTGCTCATTGGACCATTTAGAAACAAATAATGAGCCTTTCCCCAGAGAAGTGACTGGGAAGTAATAGCTGGAAAGTCCCTATTAAATGTCAGAAAAAATACATAAATAAATGTAAAAATATATTCCTAAGTAGGACCAATCCTAGAAAACCAGACAAAATCAGTTTACAAATAAAAGTTAATTTGCTGGTTACATACCGAAGCTATTACACACAAAAAAGTGTGTGTTCCAATCATGCACAAAAGCTCATCTTACAGCGATGAATCGTTGTTCTCCGCATGTCTATATAGGTTTCCTCCAGGACCTCTGGTTTCCACTCACAGTCCAAAGATGTGCAACTGAGATGAGTTACATAACAAATATCCTTTAAGGTGTTTGACAATTGAAAAGACTTGAACTGATGAATCTTTTGTAATGAGAAATTACGTGTCATGTCATGAATTTTACCTCAGTGAGTGAAACAAAAAGGGAAATCCTGATGAATAATGAATAAGTCGGAAAAGGTGCATTAAAGTCAATGAAAGACCAAACGTGGAGTACAATTCAGTTTATATAATGTTCTGTAGAGTTCTAGTTCTTTCTTGTTCCTATCTCCCGGTGGAAATGTGCAGGGAGCAGATTCTGACTTAATGTCCAGTGAAACATCCCACAATATAGTTTTCAATGTTGGGTTGTACTTTATTGACTATTGTAACACGATGCAGCAAGTTTGCATACTTGCGATGTGCAGTGATTCTGGGTGAATTTTCTGGATGCTTAGCTGGTTTGTCAGTCGCAGGAAAATTCGATATCATTACCACCACCATGATGCTTATCTTATCCATGTGAGGGTGCTTCAAACGGCCCTGTGGTAGGGAAAAAATGTTAAACGCAATTCTTGGAATGTAGATTGTTCTCAACAGGACACAAGTGTTCTAAATGTTTTGCCATTTCAGCTCTGCAGAAGTCTAAATTTCTCCAAGGCCACTGGAGTAACATAAATTTCTAAAATGGTACAGCATTGTTTATATTTACAGAACGTTTACCGAATATCAGGAATCCATGCTTCCATGTCTCTTTTTGGTTTCAGAATGACTCGACACTACACTTTAAAGCGTTGTGTGAATCGGTGGTCTTTACTGTTTATATTTAATCTTTTAGTCCAATAATAATGATGATGACGTGTATGCTTTTTAATCTTTTAACACCTATCAAAAATTCACAATGAACCATTTTCCTGATGCTGGTTTGTGATTATGTAATACGTACCTAAGAACCTTTTGCAAGCACTGGTTCTTGTAAGACAAAATGTGGAAAAAGTGGAAAGCAAACCTACAAATATTTATTTTTTATGTAAACTGTAAATTGGGTAACAGGAGGACTTCAAAGAGCCTTCCTCCATCTTGTAGTACGTCACATAAAATGTGCCAGCTTACCCATGGCTCAGAAGAATGTTCATCAAGCTTATAAGTAGGCGTCTATCTACTTTTGGACTGAAGCTATATATGTAAATGTAAATGCATTATAAATCTATGCATGTAAGGTCTTCAGAGCCACAATGGTTTTACGACAGCTCAAGCCGGGGTGTCCTTGCCCACCAGCTCTCTGGCTGGCACAGCAAAGTGCCAGCCCACGTCCTACTGTTTGCCTTGGATAAAACCATGTTTCAAGGGTGAAACAGAGCCCTGAAGAATGCCAAATGAATTTGAGACAGGAGAGGGGGGGTTAAGTGAGAGGCAGGAATTCTGAGGAATGAGAAAAGCGAGAAATAAGGGTGAAGAAATCGAAAGAGAAAGCCGATACAAAAGGAATCATCCAGAGGCAGAGCGAAGCAAAAGAGAAATACTGCATTGCGGGTATTTTGCACTTCATGCTGGGCGAAAGACAGAACGCAAGACGACCAGATCAAACTGAGCACGAGCAGACTTAAACGGGTGGTCAGCAGTTTGTTTATCTGTGTGTCAAAGCATCTTTAATTTTCTAACACAAGGGTTTCAAGTCTTCAGTTCCACGGCTTCTTTAAATGTGCTGATGCAATATTAACTAGTTGGCGTCTTGTGAAAGACAGAACGCTCGGCTTCTGTTCACACTTGGCACAAGCTGCTGCGTTGAAACGGCCAAATGTATGAATGTCACAAGGCTGACCAAAACACTTCAAAACAATTACTATTACAAAGAGTTTGTGAAATAATGACACAATTTCAGTCATTGTGCTAACTGAATCTGAAAGGGCTTGAACAATGGACAGTCAAGCCAGCTATCAAATTTACAGCATCAATATTTTAATGCTTGTATTATATTTAAATTGTGATGTGTCTTTGAATGTCCTAAGAAGTGCTATACTAACTAAAAGTATTATAATTATTTTGATGGTTCTTGAGGAACATAAAACATTTTTGTCAGTGTAGTTGAATTTGAAAGCTGAACTTATGCCAGGTGATCCAGCAGGATATTCTAGTAGCACATCGGCATCGAGATACTGAACTAATTAAAAAACTCAGCACTGCCAACAGTTGGCTGGATACCAAATAGCGGTGTCTGCAGAGTGGGGTGATAGATAAATAGGCGGACAGACTGACAGACAGATAGATGGATAGATGTATGTATGGATAGATAGATGGATGGAAAGATGGATAGATGGATGGATGGAAAGATGGATAGATGTATGTATGGGTAGATGGATGAATGGATGGATATATGGATGGATGGAAAGATGGATGGACGGATGGATAGATGGATGGAAAGATGGATGGACGGATGGATAGATGGATGGATAGATGGATGGATGGATAGATGGATGGATAGATAGAAGGCAGACAGACTGATTAGATTTAATTCAAATCAATGTACAAAGAAAACACTCTAAATAATAATGGCAAACATTCACAACCCCTAAAATAACAAACAGGAAGCTTACTATATACTAAGACACACAACAAACCACATTGTTACATCATTATGACCTCACTTTGTGCACGAGGGAACAGTCATGCTTCCCTAAACATATCTAAAAAGATATTTTTTTCTATAAAATTTTATATAATATTAAGTAATAACTAGGGCCGGTTAAAAGTTTTATCGCAATTAATCGCATTTTGGAGCCAGAACCTTTGAATTCGCGTGTTCTAGCACGCCTGTAAATCTGATGCCAAAGCGACATTTGCAAACAACAACGATGGACGACGAAGCCGCTTCTCTTGGTCCACTGAGGGACTTTAGCTTTAAAAAACGTCCTGATGGTACTTTCAAAAAGACTTCTGTTGTATGCAAGTTGTGCAAAACGGAGTTTGTTTATCACCGAAGCTACTCAAGCCTAAAATACCAT
>JAOTRQ010044439.1:0-16997 GCA_028565875.1 Hoplisoma paleatum
ATGTAACTTGCTACTGAGGCCTCAATTTCCTTCGGGATTAATAAAGTATCTATCTATCTATCTATCTATCTATCTATATATCTATCATTGGAAGTGTCACATCTTTAACATTGATTAGGTTTGCACTGGCATTTAGGAAGTTCTTGCTCCTCAGAGAAATATCGTTTATGCTGGAATAGCAACATCGTCATGTGGGTTCAATATAGAAATGCTAGTAGACAAAATATATGGTTTGCATGAGTCAAAACTTTGCGAATACTAAAAAATATCTTGATTCTGGACTAAAATGTTCAAAAAACATTCTAAAATATAGGAATTGTGGAATTTCACCAATCTGTCCAAGCAAAAACTCAAAACTATTTAATTAACAATGCTTCTGCTTCAGATACATTCTGATGCATTATAACATAAGCATATAAAAAGATGATGATAGAATGATTTTTCAGTTGTACTGGATTAATTATGTGCAGAACGATGTTTTAAACAAATAATCGACGTTGATGCTGCTCGCACATCCACGCTGAATCTTGTAATGTTTTAATGTTCGCTGGCGTTTCTGAACCAATTACACTTCTCGAATATAATAATACAAATATCAAAATCATCAACACCTCAGTAAAATCAGCTTAAATGATATCACAGCACAAAAAGACAAGAAAAAAGGTGAATAAATCACTGCTATACAATAAACTCCATAATGATTTCTGAAGAACTTAATAACCTGCCAAGTGCCAATATAATATTATAATATTACTGTTTCGATTCATAGCAAAACTTTCCAAAATCTGCACATATTTCCTTTTTCTGTTGGCTTCGCTTAAGAAAAAATACTTGACTGTATTATTATTATTATTATTATTTTACAAACTATAGAACCTCCGTCAGTATGTTGTGTGCACATTCCTCTGCATTTCCAACTTATCTTTGGTAAATCTGGTGCAAAAGTACTGCTAAAGTCACTTTTACACTCTTTCAATAAGATGATTGATTTATATTATGTCAGACCTGGACTGTAGTTCTAAGAATGTGTAATTTAATTAATTTTTTATATGGTGAAACTTTTAGATCGTTAAATTTTATTGACTGGAATCGTGGATTTGGCAACACGGTGGCTGGGTATTCAAGCTCCAGGTTCGATTCTTGGTTAAGGCAATCTGGGGCTTTTTGTGTAAAGTTTGCATGTTCTCCCTGTCCCACATGGGTTTCCTCCATGGAGGTACTCCAACATAGAGTCAGGTTCATTGGAGGTACTGAACTTGTTCATGATTGTGTGTGTGTGTGTGTGTGTGTGTGTGTGTGTGTGTTTGTGTGTCTGTACCCTGCAACAGCCCGGTGACCAGTTCAGGTGTTTTGTGTATTGAAGCTGGTAAAACTAGATAATGATAAACTTATTTATTCAACCCTATGAATTTGATTCATAATGATAAACACGAGACTCGGCGATGTTTTAAATCACTATGTGATGAGAAACATTCCAATATGGCAACCCTGGTTAAATGATCAGAAAAGCTTGTACTGATCAAGCACTTATTTCTTTCAAATATCAATAAATAAAACAAATTCGTCATCGATGTAAAATGTCCAATACGCTGAAGATACATGTGTTTATTTATAAACCTTGGTAATAGTTTTATTTATTAAACTAATAAGGAGTAACTGTTCCAGGAGACCGTTCCTTACTTACTGCCACCTTTAATGTGGTATTTTAACTTTAAAACACTTATTCTTATAAAATGAGAATAAACTTGAATGATACTGTTAGTTGAAACGATTTCCTATTTGGTGCTAATATATTATAATGTATATAAATAACTTTGTAGTTAGATCCAAGACAATCTGATAATTCATCACTGCGTTCTAAATGAAGTGCTTTGATTTGTGTGACATTACAATTTACTCCCCAGAGAAACTGAATCCTTCTCCATTATAATCACCACATGTATCACCTTACCAGCGACAGTCTAAAGTCCATTTGTGAAATCAATTCCCAACATTATAAATGAAAAGCAATCTAAAAATCAATATACACTTTGTCGTTGCATGTGTCCCAACATACTGGACCAATCGACCGGGGAAAAAGAAAGTGTGTAGCTGAAGAATAAAATAGTACTCGTGTCAACATTGTCATCGCATCAAGTCTTAGAACAAGTCTAAGTAACTTTCCTTACAACCCGCAGCATCATCTGGTGCTTTAGTGAGAGTGTCTGATCGTTTTAACAGCCAGAGAATTGATTTGTTCTTGAAATATGAAGTATAAATATGTTTGATCTACTCGTGAATCCACTGTCTTTTCTTTACTTGTGATTACTTTCAGCTGGGAGTTAATTTACTCTTCTTCTTCTAATTTATTCTTCCTCCTCATCCTCCTCTTCACCTTCTCCCTGGTTGGCGTAGATTCCTGCCTCCCATCGTAGAGCCATGTTACTTTTCCTGCGAGTGATGCGTGTCGCTTCAATCACCTGAACAGAAAAGTTCTAACATTAGTATTAATTACTAGTATCTATGTAAACAAGTTAACAAATAAACTGCATATGGGTTTCTATAAAACATTCTTAAAGCCAGTTTCAAAGTGTAAAATGTGAAAAAAATTTTCTGTATCAGTCGTGGTCCAGTGTTGACCCATAATTATTCAAGAACATCTAGCAAGAGGACCATAACTTGCATAAAGCAGAATAATGGCCACTGGGTTTGGATTAAATGTGGCTCTGCTCACATTTAGAACACAGTACTACGTGAAAAAAGCTTGAACAATTTAATATTTTACCATCATTTCTAGCCGTAACTAAAATAATATTCAGACTCAAGCATTATGAATAAACACTCATCACAGAACACAGAAAAAAATGCAATTCAGGTTAATTACAACAATCTTAAGAAAAAGGGATGATCATGCTACATAACAACATCATGTAAGCAGCCTTATGCCTTTGTACAACCAGAAGCGAGGGATAATATAATAGGAGTGATTTTTGTATTAAAATAAAGACATTTTAAACCCTATTTTATTGGGTTCTTCACATGTGTAGTAGTTACGTACTGAAAAACAAATGCACTTTACATCTCGACATTCATTATCATCACTTGTGTCACTCACAACATGCTGAAATGAATACTGCACAAATCGGTGTAACATGCCACACCCGCTGCATAAAATATGCTTAAAACAACAACAATTATAATATTTAAAATGTAAAAATAAATAAGACATGCAGTGATTCGGAAATGGGCAACAAGCACAAGAGTCCGCGTACCTCTGATGTAACATCATTAGAGAGCAACAGATGAGCGTACTGACAAGAAGAGAGAGGAAGTTTATTTCAAACACTTCATTTTCAGATTCATTGACTTCTAATATTTCACAAGATTGTGTTTTTATTTCCCTCCACTGGCAGCTTTATGCATGCAACTACTGAACTCGAATAAAATAGCGAGTTTTTTTTATGTTACTGTTGCTTCCTGAAGCATAAGTGAACTGATCATCTGGCTGCAAACAATGACAGACGTTCTCCTTCACATACTTTAGGACTGATGTTTTTCCACTTTCCACTATTCAGCCTGTAAATCCTGATTTATAAGCTGACCTGGAAAGTCTCGTCACTTTCACTGACAGCACGATCACATGCAAAGAGGAAGTTTCCTGCATGACTCTGACTTTTAGTAATGAACCCAACTCATAAGGAAATCTTATAAAGTCATTAAACTAAATGCCAACATCCCAGATGTAGTGAGATAATGTAAACCAGTGAGGGCTGAGTACAGAAAATGATCACAAGAGACTAAATTGTTCGGCCTTATAGAGTGTCTGTGGGGTTTAGTGCTTCTACTGGTAAATACACACCAACCCACTACTTGTTCGTTACTGTGTGGCACTTAATTGTGTTTATTTTCCCATGTATATTAACATATTATGGGAGCGGCTTGAGACGTAAACACATGACGGGATTGAATACGGTATGAGATGGTCAATTCTTGTACATGCCAGTGGAGTCACTGAACATCACAGACGTACACACTCAACAAGGTCATATCTTTGGACTGGTGAAATCGATCTCTATGGTTTTTCTTCAACAAATACAACTTCAACAACTACAACAAATAATGACAACCACTAGCGGTTCTAAATTACACTAAAGTTATAAATTAAGAATGTAGTAGTAGTAGAATATAGTGCTATAAGCACTGCTCAGTGTGGTACAGTGGACACAATAAAAAATGGACTTAATTTTCATCTTTCGGCAGATGAAAGCTGTTTGGAGAGCACATTACACTGGCAGCCAGCCTGAACCCCTTTCCCCATGAAGCCCCGATGGATAAAACCCTGGACTGTATCTGATGCAGAAACGGTGCACTTATGTATCGTAAAACTTACACTGTTGTCTTCAGCTTTCTCCCGGCGCTTAACTTTATGTGTCTCATAATCTTCCATTAGAGTCTGCATGAAATTCTTTTGCCTTTGGCTCCCACCTGAGTCGTCACTCCCCAAATCCGAAAGAGGGGAAGGGAGTGCACCATCTGAAGAAACTGGAGATACAGGAGGAGCAGGACGAATCTTTTCAATTTTACCTAAACAAATGAAAACTGGATTAAATAGATGATGTGAATGAGATTCAACAGGACTGATAATGCAGAGTTCAGTTAATTTATGTTATGTACTTAACTATGTTAGGTGGATAGTGCTTAGCTAGTTTATAATGAATGTTTTTTGTTTATCGTTCCTCTTTATCAAACGTTCTGTGGCTTTTTGTTTAAAAATATGATAAAAAGGATTGTGTGGGTGTGTTGGATTAGGTGCTGACTAAGCTTCTAAAGATCCATTACCCCGACCTGAATTTTTTCAAAAGTCCTGTAAGTAAGTAAATTAGAAAGTGTAACAAAGAAATTCTCTTTAGGAAATATGTTCCAGGTGGTCATATTACATTTCCATGTTAGGGAACACTGAGCAGGGGAAACGAGAAGCCAGGACGCATTCTTGATGATGTCCCAAGTACAGTAAAATCCATAGACAGAACATTTACTCATTCTTATTTATTGTTAAAGAGAATATAAGATCTAAATCAGTAAAAAGTGTAATATTTTTTAAATAAAGTAAATAGTCAAGATGGTAACATTTATTGAATAATTGATTAATCAAAGAATCTTTAAAATATCAAGTTCTTCAAACAAAAAACAGACTGAGACAAGAATAAATAAGGTTGACAATGAGCAAATATTTTTTCTGCAGCTAATATTCAATAATATCATGTATATTAAACCTCTATTGTGTACTTGCCTTTCAGAAGTAGTGAAAAAAAACATTAAATACAATTTTTTATTGTGCTATTTGTCTATGAGCCTCCAGAGGGCAGTGCTCAACTAAAAAAGTCACCCCGCAGACAAACCGTAGCATTAGCATGTTACTTAGCATTACTAAAAGAATCGCTTCCAAAAAACGTATATATTTCTAATAATAATAGTACTTTCTTTTAAAATGTATAAAATAATGCTTGTTTAACAAAGAGCTTGCTAAAATAACTTGCACTGTAAAGTTTAGTGCAGGATTTACAGTGAACAATTCAGTAAAATAATAATAAATAAAATGTGTTAACCGCTTCAATCTAACAGCTAAAAGTATAAATTAAAGACTACTACAACTACTAATACATTTACAGCATTATTACATTGTCAGCATTTAGCAGATGCTCACAGCTATAACGGTACACAATCTAAGTGATTGAGGCCTAAGGGCCTTGCTCAAGGGTCCAACAGTGGCAACCTGGTGTTTGTGGGGCTAGAACCTGTACCTTAACCACTTGGCCTCCAGTGCCTTAATAATAAGAACACTAATAGATAATCTATATAGGAATAATATGGCCTGGGGTGACAAGATGTCCCTTTTTTACCCGGACATGTCCTCTTTTCGAAACAAAAAAAATGTCAATGTCAAGCTAGTCACGTCTCCTCTACTGTGTTCAGTACGCCTCAGCGTGAAGGGGGAGTGTCGGCTCGCCCACCGAGCCTGCTAAGATGTCCTCTTTTTCACTGCCTCGGATCTGGTCTCCCTAGTATTGCCTTGATTTAAAAAAGGCTGCATCTTTAGAACCTCCATGATCTTATGTTAGCAAAAGTTGTAGCTCTAGTAAAGATCCTGGACAAATTATACTGCTGGAAATGAAAGCCTAATAAGCTTGTGCTTATTATTTCAAAACAAACCACAAAGGAGGAGCAAATAAGGGCATTTGGGTGGGTTTAACTTCCAAACAGACAAAATATAATTCATTCATATTTCGTTTTCTTTAGATTTTGCAACATTATGTTAGCAAAGGCTAACCTAAATTGTTGTTTCTTTTGTAACCGTATAACAAGTGGATGATTCTAGGGCACCCTCAAGCAAAAAAAACTAAAACAAAATAATGCCTTGCCATTTTCCGAAAGTGAAATGACTCACCTGGAGCAGTCTTTCCTGTAAGGACCAGTTTAGGTGGAAGGCTGTTGGTCTTCTGTTTGTGAACGAGGTTAATACTGGGACGTAAGGTCTGGCGCTGCCTCCGAAGCTCTTCTTCACGATCCTGTGCAGCCCGAATTTCTTCCTCAATCATCGATAGAGTCCTCTGCTTCCGTGAGCGAAGTTTGAAAGGTCCTGCGGTAACCTCTGCGTCCTGACCACGGGTCACAGATGCTGTGCTTCGGAGCTCCGCTGCTTCAGAATACTTACTGAAATAACTGTACTCTGGTTTGTCACTCGGTGGGGGTGAAGGACTTGGAGGCTTGTAAGTGTTCACTGGACTAGATGGAGCGGCCTGAATTGAGGGAACCTCGACGATAATTTTCGTTTTCTTTTCCTGTACAGGAGATAATTCCTTGGGAGTTGGCACAGAAAATGCTTTGTCTTCCTGTGCTGCTGGTGAGCATTTTAAAATCTCCATGTGCCTTTCTGGGATTGGTGAGGACTGCTGAGTGGCCTGTAGTGGTTCCCACTGGTTGTTCTGATGTGCAATGGCTTGTTGGATTGCATTTTGGACCAGGATGCCAGCATGATATTCCAGTTCATCCTCTGTAAAGCTTTCTGGTGACTTGGTGCTACTCTCTAGTTTTCCATTGACAGGTGTTGTGGCCATTGGCGTAGACGGAAAAGAATATTCTCCAAGGGAATTCTCTAGTAAGATGCTCGTGGTCTCATTGGAGGCACCACTGTCACTTATGTTGTCCATGCTAAAGTCATTGGACAAGGTCTCAAGAACAGCCGTGTCCTGTGATCTAAGTGATAGGTCATCTAATCCAGAATCGATCTCTTCTGGATGATACGAACTGTTCATGGACTGCTGGTGGAAATCAGAGTCTTCATCTCTGAGGATAGTCATCACTGCTCGGGCACATGTAAATTCATCATTTTTTAGTTCCGTCTCAGCTATACTATCTGTGTTTTGGGTGGGGTAAGGTCCAGAGTTGCAGGAAACCTTTTCAACTGTAACATGGTTAATTTTACTGATTTCACCCGGGTCATCCATTGTGACTCCACCATAGCTCATGATTGTAAATGAGTTACTTGACCGGTCAGCATCAGCGGTCCTGAAGAACGGTTTAGCGGAGTAGATCTGGGGAGCTACACTTCTTCTTGTAGTGTGCTGTTGCTTTTTGTGCTCCATCTGGAGAAACTGTTGCCTTGCTGCAGAGAAATCAATGCCCTGGACAACGACGTCGTCCTTATTTCCTTCTTCAGGATGAATAAAGGAAACTGTTTGATTGGGGGATGTTTGTGGTGCTCGGTTACTTTCAGGTTTCTTCAGCTTCCTCTCTTCATATCTTCTCAGGGATTCTAATTGTTCTGGCTCCAGCTCTTCTTCAAGAGTCTTTTCCTGCGGTGGATTCCACCATTTTGCTGCGATCCCTGGATTTTTCTTGACCGCTTGGTCTCGAATAAGCTCTAAGCGTTCCTTCTCCAGTTCCGCAACCTCCTCTGAAGGTCTGACCTTTTTCACCCTTATTTCTTTCTCTGTTGGTGTGTCAAAAAGTTTTGATGGCTTTTTCTCTTCACAGAAAGATCGCAGCTCAAAACGGGCTTCCTTCTTAAGCAGAGTAGTTTCTTTATCAGGAGAACTATTATAGCCGTCTCCCAGAGTTTCTGTGTGACCGTTTGGTTTGTGACTGCTGTTCTCAACACAGGTGGTCTGTTTTTGTCCCTCAATAATTACTTCATAACTAAGTGATGAGGATGTATCAGAGACATGAACAGATGGTCTATTTCCATCAACACATACTGCCTGGTGCACGGAGCCATTTGAAGTCATTTCAGGGCCAGTGTCACAGCAGTTGGCCTCAAGGACCTCATCAAGATAACGGATTTCCTGGGCAACTTCAGTGTCTAGCACCTCTCCTTTGTGCCTCATGCCATTCTGACCATTTGTAGCATGGCTAATGTAGCTCTCACTTTGTGCCTCGAGCTCCATGTTGATCTGACTTCCAGGTATTATGCTGACTGGCTCTAAAAAACTGACACTCCTCAGACTTTTCTCAATTTTGAGTTCAGCCTCATCTTCAACACAATGGGATGATTTCTACAAATTAAAAAACAAACAAACAGCAAATAAGCATAAAATGAAACACCTTACACTTGATTTTTCCTAATAACAGTTTTGTTTGTGTAATCTGCGCAGTGCACAAAGCTGAAAAGGATCATTGTATGGGGCATTATGAATAATGAAGTACGACAATGATAAAATGTAAAAGATAATGGGTCTGTTAAACTCTGACCCAGGTAATCTGATCTTATACATGAATTATTGAAAAGGGACCTTTTAACGTGTGTGACATATATAATCCAAGTAGGATACCACAGAGAACCAAAAAAAAAGGGAAAAAGGAAACATTTTTTTCATTTGCAAAAAAGTATATACTCGTGTTAAAGATTTTTTTTAAAACATTATATACAAAATAAATGTTACCAGTAAATGCAATTACTTCATCTTAATAAAGATAACACAAAAATGAAAGATATTTAAGGTATTTGAGTTCGTGCAGGCCACGGGGTTTCCTCTAAACTTAACAAAGCATGGCTTTGTGGGCTTTGCCTTTTAGACAGGTGCACTGACCTTGGTTGCGGCAAAAACATCCAAACTGAATAATAAGCTTTGGATATCTGGCTGAAGACACTTATAGTAGGATTTATAGTGTTTGTTCAACATTTCATTATGTTGTCTGACTCAAGCCATTGAATTATTTAAATTACTAGTATTCTTACCGCTCTGATTTTTGACTGACCCCATATAACTGTGTATAATGGGTACCTGGAGCATTGATTTGGGTCATCTGAAGCTTATTTCTTCGGATGTTTACATATAGGAGGATATATTGTATGTGCAGAAATGTTTGTTAACAAAAGCTACAGCCTATAAAGCACAATCATTTATCATGCATAGCTATCTAACAATGTGCAGCATGATAGTGAACTGTTGAACTTGTTAGGGATGAGAAGCCTTCGGTCAAGCAGAAACTGGTTAAAGAATGTTGTTTCCTGTCATTTAAACCTACCCAAGTAATACAAGTCCAGATTTTACTATCAGTATCAATGTATTGACTGTTTAAGAGAGCAGCTGACACTCGCAATACTCAGATGACTAGAACTAGCACATGACAGTTCGTTTATTTAGCAGACCTTACTATACTTAAGAACGTCGTCCAGATAGTTTCAGTTCTGTGAAGCTAAAATGGATGTGATTGTTACAGCATATATTTAAAAAATCAAAACTTAAAGTGGACAATGGTCTCATTATCTGTGTCATGACCACCGAGTTGCCAGTGAATATTGGCTTGAATCTGATCCAATAACTTGTATTTAATAGACACAAACCCTAAAGCACCAGCATTGGTGGTAAATTGGGGATACACATTTCTTGTCTAAACTTGCCTCCCCCAACAACAACCATTTCTCAGAATAACACCCGGTCGAGCTTTGTGACCCGAGCACACTCCCTGGCTCTCATGTTCTCTATATCCTACTCCTGGTCATGCTTCCTGGCAGCTTGGACTGTAATAAGTCTCACCCTCTGTGGGGGGGATGCAGACCCCCGCCGAGCTGCCTCTGACATTCCCGGCATAGCTCAGCTATCCTCCAGACTCCTGCAGCCTAAAGCAAGTGATGAAGGATATGCAGTCCTAGCTTACCTAATTAAAATGTGATTTTTTATTTGTGCAAATTAATAGAAACTTTCAGTGTGAATAAAGCATTAAGGTTAGTTGTGTGAAACATGTTCTTCACTGAGATAAATATAGTGATTTGTGGATTGTGGTTGTACTCCACACCAAATTTAGCCCTTTTGGAACTGGTGCACAAGAGCAGATTCATGCCGAAACAAGACAGAGGATCAAAGTCTTTTTTATAGAGTTTTGTACCACCGCTAGCATCATGTGTAGCGGACAAAATACATCTGGCTACAGAATTATGTACTAATACATTCATACCTAAACCTTTCATATCTGCCTCATACCTGCTGATTTCAACACCTCAAAAGAATCAAAGACGTTCCCACCCATTCCTACAAATACATCTCAAGTAGCCAGAGTCTACAGAGGGCTGGGTATTGTAAGGGGTGGTGATGACCTGACCAGCTCAAAATGTACCAAGGTCATAATCAAGCTCTAAAGCATAATTAACATTAAGCTTAAATTCAAGTTGCACACTATGGACCATACCAAATACAGAGTGGGTGTGTTTCCTTAAATCTTTGACTGCTTAATCTTGATCAGGATTGTGGTGGGTCCAACACCCGCTTAACACTCGGTGCAAGATGCCAATTCATGCCAGTGCATCACTCGCCCATCCGGATAAGATATTTATTTATTTATGTTTTCTCACATCACAAAACACTCGTGTCAGAATAATCAATGCAAATGTTTATGTCTAATCAGAACATTGTAACTTAATATATTATTGTATTTATGACAATCTTTCAAACATATTTTAAGCATTGTTTATTTAATTTACCAATATTTTTATAACAATACATTACAATAATGGCACTGACTTGACTCAATTAGGATTACTCAGTTGATAATCTGAGAACATAAGAACATAGGAAGCTTGTTTTTACTTTATCTTTTTTAAAATACATTATGACACACAAGCAGCACCCACTGCCTTTTATAATATAAAAAAGTTATACTGTCACTACATTAATAAAAAACAAGGGACTGGCAGGTTCAACATTTATAATTCTACATCTGTAATAACGTCACTTGTCTTTGTTTTAAGATCACCCAACACAGGGTACACAAGGTTTTACAAAAGTGTTTGACATTTAGCTGTTAACATTTTGAGCCCCAAATGATCTCGGTGACACTATGGCACGTCTGTCTGTGTGTATTTGATGAGTCTAGTGATGTGAAATAAAAATGAGTTCAATGTTTGCATGCGCAATTCATGCCAATCAGTGTATAAACACCAAAACAAGAATTCCTGTTACATCATTTTCTTTCCTTCCTTCCTTCAATTCAGTGATTTGTATTGCTGTAAGTTACTGATAAACATATTTACCTGTTACTCCTCATCAATGTTTACGTTTAAGTATTTCGACTTTCAGATCACTTATATGTTTCATAAAATCTCCCATCCAGATTAAATGTCTTTAAATGATCCCTGAGAGCCTTGGAGTCCTGTTAAAGTCCATAAAGTTGGCATGAGTGAAATGAAGCTCAGTTTAACTATAGGTCTTTGAGAGGAGGCACTGAAACCCTGCCCAGCACAACACAACACAGGCCCTTTCCTGGCTACTCCTTCCATTTCCCTCCTCTCCACCACCTCCTCCTTTTCCTCCTCCGCCTCCTCCTCTTCCTCTTGAGTGTGTATGTGGAAGGCTCACCGGGTGCCGTTTCCTCTTCTATACTCTGTCGCTCCTACAATGCCTTCCTTCTTTTTGCCATTCCGAGTCTTCGCCTTGCTCGGCTGTGGGCAATGATGTCATAAGCAGGAGCCTTTAGGCTTAAAGAGGAGAGAATTTGCTCCCTGGACGCTCAGACACAAAGACCCCGCTGTGTCATAGTCGGCCCCCTGATCCCCCGGTACTCTGTCTCACCTACGGTCAATCTCGTGCCCCATGCAAACACAAACACACCCACATTCACTTCCAGACCCTTGACAGACTGAGAGTATCAGAAACAAACTTTTTAAAGGGAGGACACAAGATCTCTGGGTGAGATCAGACCTCTGGGTGGAGAAGGAATGTGGTATTGTGGGTGCTTTTGTGCACTTATGATTCAGACCTAAAATGTTTTTTACTGACTGTTACGGAATTTCATACCTGCACCTCATTTTGTTATTTACACCAACACAAAGTGTCGTAACACATTCTGCTTCTAGGACATAGTTCTAAAGCTGCTTATGATCACCCTCCACAGATATTACATTTAGGTAATATTAACTTTCAGAAAAGATGATTGGAATTAAATGTTTTTATTACTTTGGCTGAGGTGAATAAACTTTGGCTGACGATTAAGAAAGTACGACGGGTCCAGACTATACAACCATTCAGTCATGTCAGAGTTATGTTCAGTCACTTGTGAACTGTTTTTGCTCAGATTCGGTTACTTACACATTTACACACATTCTTAAGCTTAGCAGGAACATTCTTCTCTCTCTCTCTCTCTCTCTTTCTCACTCTCTCTCTCTTTCTCTCTGTGTGTGTGTGTGTGTGTGTGTGTGTGTGTGTGTGTGTGTTTTGGGGTATTTGAATGCCAATCTCAGACCAAAACACCTTACGGATGAACTGATCGTGACCCAGTTTTTGTCAACCACAAATCGGTTCACAAAACAAATCCTCCAACAGACACAACGGCAATAGAACAAGGACGAGGTTCTATTTTGCATGTACGACGAATTTATGCTCAGTTGTCCACAATAATGGACTTCTTTAAAAATGCGTTTGGCATTTTCATAAGAACAGCTTGTTCACTGGGATCTGTTTGCAGACCTCATGACCTCATATTATAGAGTAATATTAATAATAATAATAATTCTGCAACTGACAAGATTTACAAGTTCTGAAGAAACTAAAGGACCAAAAAAAGAACAAATGCAGATTCCTTTATCCTAAGTGACTTATACTACAGTTACAGTCGGAGTAACTCACACAACGGGCCAACATTTACAATCGTGCATTGCGATGGCTGGAACCGGTGATCACATGACGAGGATATGATTTGACCTCTTACAAGTCCTTGGATGCATGTACGAGAAATAGACACGGTATACATGCTATTATTCTTTAAAAATAGCACCATGTCTAAAGGAAAAGGCTCATTAAAGAACTGACCTTAACTGGCATAGCAAACACAATACTTTTAAAGTGTACCTTTTATTAGAAATTAAAATCCAAATCCAGTTGCTCAAGGTTGGCTGTGCAATGATGCATTGCACTAACAATATCATCTTTATTCTTTACTCAAGGAAATGCTAAGACATGAATCTGACCTTCATATTAGTTAAAAAAGGTGGATTATGTTATTTGAGTAGTTGCTAAATCAGAATACAAGATTTCTTACTTAAGTACTTAAAGTATAAGAGTATCAATATAAGAAAATCTCAATACTCTGTGTGTGTTCCACTGAATTTAGATTTCGGACTCAGAATCCAAAAGTCCAAAGCTGTACTACCAGATGTCCTACTGAATAGTTAAGGTTGGAGATGGAGTTTGGCTGTGAATTCACATTTTATGTATTAAATGAGATAAAACAGAACATTGTGATTATCAGATGAGAGGAAAGAGAATGATGATTCTTTCTATACATTTATTGGAGCATTCACTAAACTCTCATCCACTACATGGACAAACGTACACATACCTGTAATTTCTACAAACTTTAAACAAAGACACTATGGTTTTAGAAGACATGATGCAGAAAATGAATGTTCTATAGCTATTATTTTTATTAAGACACAACAGCGGCTTTGAGAATTGGTCATAGCAAACAAAAATATCTGCCAAAGCGACCAGACCTGTCTCCGTCTCCGTCCTCGGCCCACGCAGCGAATTTTCACGTGTTAAATTAACATCTAAGAGTGTTACGCTGATCTCAGACGCAAACACTGTAATTACACCAACCTCAAACAAACCCTGATGCATCTATACGCACAGTCACATCTATACACACCGCCGTTTATTAGAGACTTTTTGTCTAGTCATAAAAACTCTAATGAAGGCTGTTAGGGTGTAGAGAAAAGCAGCTTTTCTGTTGGAAGTAAAGACTTTAACAAACAATGTAAGCATCACTGCAAGTCTGACATGAGCCTGTGTGTCGTGCAATTATCTTAAAATGATACCTTTATACAGTTTAGATGATAACTCCCAGTAAAGTCTAAAAGCCGGGATAATTATGGTGGCCTAAAAGATGAAGAGAAAAAGACAGCTATGGGTGCAATCTCAAGACAGTAAGCTGTGAAAAGGGTGTAAGCTTTTTTCGTTAAAATAAATGTTAAAAAAGCTAAAATCAATGCTGTAATTCAAACCTGATAAATCATGGTTATTGACGATAGAATATATTCTCTAAACACGATGGTTTGATCTAATAGGGCCACTTTCTTGTATTTTTATATTAAGATTATTATGGAGATGGTAGCAGCTTGTGATAGCCAAGCAACAGGACAAACTACCAAACCACCAAGTCATGAGCAGCCAAAAACTGCAATCAGCACGATCTTTTAATTCGGATGCACTGATGCTGCTCGTCCACCTGGATGTTGTTCAATGGAATGTTTATATTAAACAAATAAATCTGTCAGTAAGGTTAAGCAAAGATGATTTCTTAGAATAAGCAAAATAAGCATTTCTTTTAAGGGATAAAAATACTTAACAGCCCAAAAATATGATCTATTACTTTAATATAAGATAAGTATATAAGATATATCATAATTATATTTGTGAAGGTTTTGTTTTGTAGTGCTTTGGTCTGAGAACAACGAATCACGAAAACCTCAACAGGTTTACAATGTGCAGCATTATAACCGTAGCAAAGAAATCACATCTATTATGAAGCACTCCAGTACGTCAAGTCTAAAACTGCATTTTTTACATGTTAATTTATTTTAAAGCTCAAAAACTGTAAGTATTTGCTATAACACTAAACAGCACAATATGAGCATTCGTGCATAGTGAACCGTAAATGCTTTTTGAGCTGAAAATGAGATTAGCATCAGAAGTAATTCTCTCCTGCTTGCTCGGGTGAGATCGGAGCTGGACGTCATTTGCAGACGTTGTGTTTTTGCATTTGAAGATGTGTGCGAGTGTTCATGAGTTGCATGAATGTTCAGGCACGTTTAAATCTCGTCTCAAATGGTAACGTCAATGGCTAAAGAGCAAAGTTGGTTCTCTTTAAAATAGTTTCGCCTTAAATGGTGAACATTGGTGTCACTTTGTGTTGGACAAAACAAGGTTGACTAAGTAATAATGATGTAACTAAGAAATGTTTAAACTAAGCAAAGATCAAAATATTTTTACATTTTTGGCTCTTGCTGTTGTTTGGGAGCTTGAATTACTTTAGCTTTGAATCATCTACCTTTCAACTAAAGGTTATAATTTCTATAAAACAAAAACATTAAATAATTTTCTAGTGATCTTTGTATATTTTTCTGGTATTTGGAAACATTCCTTTATACATTCCCTACAACACAGCCTACAAAAGTTACTTTTGAATCTTAACATCACGACTTTTATTGGCGTCTTCCTTATTACCAAACAAGTCATTGATTTCTATGAACTATGTGAATTCAAAGCCTAGAAAGTTTCACATTATAGCTAGGAAAACAGTATTTATATGAAATTAAAAACCTCCTGGACTCCTGGTCCTTCCAAAAAGAGAATTTTGGATCAGATGGACACAGCAGTAAAAGCAGCCATAAAGCCATACAGAGGTCAACCAGGATGTGCCGCCATGTGTTACGACCATTTGGCTTTAGTGGATCAGAATGTTTGTTATTGGTACACACCACCTACATACACAGAATCACCGCGGAACAATAAATGTTGGCAAATACTAATGGCACCTTATGTCCCGACAAATACTGTCGATAAAAATACTCAAATCAGTAAAGTAATTTGTGAAAACCTATGATTTTGCACAGTAAGTAAACAAAATGACAACAAAGATCGGAACAACCAATGCACAGCGACGACCTCTCAACACCACACATACCACAAACGATTATGGTCAGTTTTATTACAAGCATATGAGGGAGGTGAAGACAAAGTAGATTAAAGCTTGAGCTTATTAGAGCTCGGTCAAAAACGTAAAGCATTCCTAACATTCATCAACTAAACCCATAAAGCAACGAAACGAAAGAGAAAGTGCCAGTCCGATTTATCATCCCTGATGCAGCGGCGAAACTCACGACTGATAAGTGAACGAGCAAAATCAGAATGCTGTCTGCCAAACCAGCCAGAACACAAACATGCGGATGAGGAAGTGTCACTACCATCAATGATCTGGCTCTACACACTGATGGAAATATCCATCAGCTCAGGTAATAATGGTGATGCTTCGGTCCTGCTGTGGAGAAGGCCGAGCAGAAAACGGCGGCACCGTTGTAAGGAAGATTAAGAGCAGAATGGAGGAAGGAAATGTGCTGTTGTGTACGTGTTTGCCGCACCGCGTAAAACGCAAAGTAACAGAAGATAAAATTTGGTCCATGTCAAGGCAAAAACTCCACAACAAGCTAGTTTTTCTGTTGCTTTACTTCCATATTGTTTCAAGTTCATATCCATAGAAATATACATATGTTACGTAATTGTCATTAATCTTTGTTAGGGCTGTCAGCAGTGTTTTCCTGTATTTAAAGGGAGGTACGTGATTCCTTTACGAGTTCTACCAATGATTTTGCAGGGAGGTCATTTAATGGAAAGATTGAACAAACCTTGCCAGTATTTATATATTATTTATTATTATTTATATATTATTTTCGGCGGCACGGTGGCTGAGTGGTTCAGCACTGTCGCCTCACAGCAAGAAGTCCCGGGTTCGATCCCCCGGGTCGGGCT
>JAOTRQ010044465.1:0-16988 GCA_028565875.1 Hoplisoma paleatum
ATAAATTCCTGTCACGTTTTCTTCTTGTGGTGTTTAATGGCGGTTGGCAATAATCTGAGGGTGTGCATTACCGCCACAGAGTTTCTACAGCTGTAGCATTTTGCTACAAAGTTCAAATATGAGTCTAAAGTGTAGGACGACCACTGTGGTCACTGAGAGTAGCAGTATGAGTCTGAGGTGCAGGTGCATTCGGGTGAACATTGCAAAAATGTCTGACAGGTAGAGAAGCTCAAGCCATGGAGTATAAAATAACTTCCACTGGCTAAGTGAGATTCCGAACCTAGCAAATCATAAACTGGAATGTGACCAAACAGGTAAGCAAATCCTTTCTTGGAAGATCAGTGAATCTTGGCTGCTGATCTATCAGTGATGTTGGCTAAAAGGTCCCCTGTAAAAACCCGCACACAGCAATATATGAAATCTGAACACAGAAACTCCAGATGTTTAACTGATCCTGACAAAACCAATATTGTGCATTTGCTTTTTATAGCACGGACTTGGATCTAGGTAGTGGTGTTGGACCAGTGCATTCCACCCCGAGAGTCACCTGAGGGTATGGTTATAGACTATGAATACATTTGTAAAAAGCAGGATTACACCATTTCACTGCTGGTACTGAGTGGTACTAAAGCAGAAGGAAATGAAAACGTTAAATGAACAGTTTGGGAATTTTTGACGGTATATAGCTTCAGGCTGTTTCACAGGAAGATCTCTCTCTCTCTCTCTCTCTCACACTCTCTTTCTCTCTGAGTGTAACTGGATCATTTCTGTCAAAGCTAAATGCATAGTGACTCAAAAAAAGAGCAGATTTGTCACTACACACATTTTCAAGTGTAGCTTGTGATGAAGAAACCAGTATTTGAGTGTTTCAGTAAAGTGTTATTACACTTTTAAATAAAATATCTTACCTTGAGATGACCGTGTAATGAGATCTTTTAACATTTTGATTTATTTAAACATACACTGTATAGCCCAATCAACATTTACTCTGCCTCCATCAAACTAAAACCAGTTACACTTTACAAGAAACTCAGTAAGTACACATCGAACCTGGAGTGTAGAACAGAATATCCACAGCTTGAGGAGAGGTCAGGTCAAGACAGGGGTTAATTTTATGCTTTAATGTCTCAGACGTAGTTTTGGGGACCATCATTGGTACTGGAAGAAAAGAGATTTATATCAGTTCTATTCAGTTAAACTAATAATAAACTTTTTAGTGTAATAAAAAGTAAACAACTTTTAAATAGGATAAACACGCAGTATTTGTAGAATAGTTTTTCCACCCTTATTCTGGTTACACACAGTGAAATAAATCCTATACATTTTAACCCAATCTGTGCAGTGAATGTATATTAAGTACCCAGGGGGGCAGTTTAAGGTTCGGTTGTAAGACGTATCGGGGGTTTCAGGGGGGGTCGGCTAATATAAGCCGTACCCCGAAAGTAAGACACGGGGAAACATCGGGGTATTGCCGCCTCCCTCTCATCTAGCTGCGCGCCGCCTCCTGCCCATGTCCGCACCGTCCCCCTCTCCATACGTCGCCGTGTCTGCCACCTCCCTCTGATCTTAATGAATGCCGCCTCCTGCCCACTTCCGCGCCGCCCCCCCTCCATACGTCACCGCATCTGCCACCTCCGTCTGATCCAAATGATAATTTTATGTTAATTTTATGGTTACAACAAAACATTCGACAATTTTTTCCAATAGAAGACATACCCCGAAAGTAACACATAGTGGGGCTTTTGGGTATAAAAAGAAAGTAAGACACCGTCTTACTTTCGGGGAAACACGGTATATTACAAGCCCAGTTCTCTAACCACTAGGCCACGACTGCCTTTTACACTTGCAAACACTTTTACACAAATGTTACTCGAACTTGACTATGAATACAGAACATAATAGGTATAGTTTGTAATACAAACAATCATCTAGCGGTGCAGGTGGAGCAGTGGGAGTCCATAGACGTGGAATATTAATGTCAAGAATCTGAAGATCAGAATCAGAAAAGTAATTTAATGCACTGTAGTGCCAGTCTCAATTCCGAATAACAGGAAATGTTGGTACTCATTAAGATCAAGAATGGTCAGAAACGCTGGCCAATGACAACTATTCAAATTCCTAAATTCCGAAAAAGGCATATAAAAGATAATGTGGTTCACAATTTGCAATTTAAATCACTATTATGAAATAGAAATTAAAGTAAACAAGTAAAAATCAAAGGTTATTCACACAAATGTAAAGAAAATCACAAATTCCTCATCTGAAGAAGACAGAATAAGAGACAACTAAAGTCACACTTACAAAAAGCAGCACTGAAAATGAGTGTTAAATAAAAACCCTGTATTGATTGTTGTGCTTTAAAATGAAACATGAATCATGGCGTTCATGAGACATTAGCAGAGAATAACCCAAAAATTAAGTCCAATTTCCTGCTTTGATTTTATCTTTTTATTTAAATAGTTCATTTAAACAAATGTATTTTATGATACAACTATATAACAAAATCAAAACATAATAAATGTGTGGTTTTTGGTGAGTTCCTACTGAATAAATACTTGATCAAAACTGCTGACTGGCCAAAACAATGAGTAGTCAGTCATGCAAATGTTCAATGAAAAAAGGAACAGACTCTAGAACATCACATACCTATTAATTAGTTCTAAACAAATAAAAAACTTTAGGACAGAAATGACTTAAAACACAGCAGCTGACCTTCTCGCTTCATCATGTCAAAGTAAGCCAGTTTCGAAGCGGCAAAAATAGCTTTCTGAGACTGAAGACATCCAACCACAGCATCCATCAACAGAGCATTTGTTAAAGCCTGCTGCATGTACTGAGGGTCCTGTAAAGAAATGTGTGTTTAATAGTAACTATCTATTACAGAAATGTTAAACAGGCTAAACAAAATATTATATATAAAGAGTAAAAGAACAGGTTTACACATATTTCAATGCAGTAAATTACACAGTGTATTACGACAAGGCTTGTTATCTCTTCTCTTAGTAATTCCTTACAATCCAAACACAGTAGGTTCAAAGTACGATCAGGTCCACCCACCCAAGCCTCCTTGCCGTCTCTAAATTCTGACTGGTCTCAGCTGCATTGTCATGGCCCTTAAACTTTGAAATCATTAACATAATCCATCAGTCTGCTCATCCTTCAACACTCTTTCAAAGCATAATTCATATCTAAATATTCTCATTAGTTCCCTTCTAAATGGTTAAAACTTTATTGTAAACCAGCCTTGGGTATAAGAAAGATACTATATAAATGAAGCATAATATTATTAAATGACACTTAACTTTGTGCTCTTACCTTTTAGCCACATATGAGATTCAATTCAAAATAAAAACCCCTCAACAAAGTTCAGATAAAATAAACCAAAAAAAAAACTAAACAAAAGGAGATTTAAGTGTTACTTAAATTTGTTCGTGTTTTAGGGACAACATGTAGAGCAGGGGTCACCAACCTTTTTGAAACTGAGAGCTACTTTTTGTGTACCAACTAATGTGAAGGGCTACCAGTTTGATCCACACTTGTGAAATCACACATTTATAACCTTTAATTACATGTTACTATTAATAATGAATGATATTCATCTATGTGAAGATGATCATGTCAATGATTTCTCACAATAATTTAACAAGGTAGGAAACAAATAAATAGCAATATGAAAAAATATGCAGCTATTTTTTAGAACAGGCCCACGGGCGACTCATGAGGTCCTTTCGGGCGACCTGGTGCTCGCGGGCACCACGTTGGTGACCCCTGATGTAGAGCCATTATTTACAAATGGAAAAAACTTGTAAGAGAACCGGACCTTCCTAGGAGTGGTAAGGGTCTTGTTAGATCTGACTTAAAAGCTCCACAATGCATCATTAGAACATTCTATTAACAATCAAACATGGCTCAGAACAATGTTCCAATACAATACAACCACTGAGATTTGGGTTCCAATCCCAGAAGTATCATCAGCTGACTGAGTACATGCACAGATATGATTAGATTGGTCTGGATGGGTATAAATGTACCCTCATTTATCTGGACCATACTAAACCCTAGTAAATATATTTTCGAGAAAACAATTTAGTAGTAATTAGTATCATTGTTATTAGCAGCATACCAACATGAAACTAACCTTGTGTCCATCTGCCATTTTTCTCCCTGCCCACATTTCTTTTATCATTAGGTGCCAAAGATCACACTCCGATTTTAGATTCGCTTCAAAACTCTCCTTTCTCAGACTTGTCTTAATCTTTAAAGAAGGAATCCTCAAAAGAAGTAATGCAGCAGATGATATCTTCACTTCCTGAATGAACAACATGGAACATCCCGAGGTTAGCACAGCTTAGCACAAATCCTTCAACATTTATAAGAAAATCGGTTTAATCAAAGTGGCGTCATATTCAATATAGATCAAATGTGTAAATAATTCTCATTTCTATTGGAAGCCGAACAGAACAGCATACTTCAATATCTCTGAACTTGGTGACCTCAACATAACCAGGTCGTCCGTCAGTGAGCAGGAAGAGCCGACGCTGGGTCATAGCAATCTTTCCCACGCCATGGCTAGTCTTCACTGATGAAGAGAGCTTGTACACGCACTCATTTGCCTCAAGATGCTCTAGCACGGTAGCAGGCAAATCCACATCCTGAGCTTCAGCCTCAGTCTCCTTCCATATGGTGTAGAAAAAACGAAAAACCTCAGGGTCCACCTGCTTTTGTTGACCTATTAAGTAAAAAAAGAATAAACCTGGTGGTGCTGTTTAGGCATAAAGCTCCTCCGTACTTCCTACTAGGTTGTCTTAATACAATAAAAGCAGTAGCATTTTTTTAAACATTTTCTAACCATTACTAAACTATTTTCAACCTTTTAAAAAAGGGTTAGCAAAGCTGTTGGCACACACGAGTCATTTGGTTACGCTGCATAAAGTGGTAGAGAATATGTTGTTGATACTCTACGTAAGTAAGCGGATGGTATACATGATTATTGGATTAGTTCCAATGATGATAACACTATATACAATTGGTAGATACTCTAATGTTGGTGTATTACAAATGTTAGGACAGTCCTGTCCAAATATAATGCTAAAAACATCATCTACAGAGAAATGGGGTTTTGGTTTGTGCACTGCATCTGCCAGCCGAGAAAAGTAAAGGCTACGTTGATTGAAAGATTACTAGAACTCAACAAAATATAGATAATTAATCATCAACGTTGCTTAATGAGTCTTGATTTTTGGTTTAATGCAGATGACGGAGTTATATCTGAGTATGAATTAAAGCCTTGTCAAGTAATGGACTAAACATGCCTTGTGTAGGCTGTTGGAAGAAAGAAGGATGTTTTAAAATCAATTTATTATTAGACAAAATACTAATAGACCCTAATATTATTCGACTTCTTCCAATCATGAGTAGAGTGTAGTAGCCAGTAGGGCCAATGATGGCTCAGTGGTTGGAGTACTGGACCAGTAACCCTGGTTACTAGTCACTGTTGGACCCCTGCAAGGCCCTTATCCTCCAGATTGTAAATCGCTTTTGATAAAAGCATCTGCTAAATACTGGAAAATATAAAATGTAAACGTAGTAGGTGAGACATGATCAGCATTCAAACATTTACCAAGTGAACGTACATGCAAGTATCTGTAAAAAAAGAAAAGAAATGTGGGTCGACACAACGGACATAATATTAGCACCGTACCTCTAATATGAAAACGTGATTATTAAACCATGCAGCAATCTATAAGTTCATCATGGTTGTGCAATCAACCAAAAGAAAAAAAAAGCCACACAATGCAAACATAAATCATTGCAACATTCTTTTTTTCCTACATCAGACCAAAAGCAGCCGCTTAAGCTTAAACAGGAAACAATAAACTAGCAGCATGCCAGCAGGACCTCTCCTAAAAAGGACATGACAAAGAGGTACAAGCTCAGAGTTTAAGAACAAACAGAGTTTAGGATTTTATCAAACAATTACATTTAACGGCTTGAATCACATCAGGCAATAAATGAGTAATAGCTTACACACAAACAACACAAACCCTGAAGCAACACAATCCAAGCTTACCATCCGCTGAGGAATCAAGGTAAAATACTGACTGGACTGAGGCTGTTTCTGTGGACTCCAGACCTGACAAACCACATCCACTCCCATCAGTCTACACCATGATATGGCATCGATTCACATCATATACATTGAATTTATTCGATTATAATGCTTCATAAAACAGTATTACCCCAGAGTTTCTTTTTTACGAAGGGTATTGTATCGTGCTTTTTTCTTATATTTGAATTAAAAACAGCTTTTTGAGATATTAAATTATTACATATAAAATATACAGCGCCCCTTTCTGTTAAAAGCAATCATATTTACCCCAAGTACATTTTACATTTAGATTTAGAAGCAGCAGTTTTACATGTACTTGGGTAATACTTTTACTTGAGTAAATATACTATAAATATTTAGGCACGCTTCCACATTTGCACAATTTACAACAGCTTTTTTCATGCTATGTCTAAGAAACTCAAGTTCAGATGTCCAAATATGTCCGGCCACAGAACGTGCCAAGAAATGTTTCACTGGTGAACCAGTGTCTGTGTATCAGTGCATCACTTACCAACTGTAAGAGCTTGGAACAGGCGTCGGATGGTGCCCAGATCCTTAACGATGCCGGACTCCTGCACACGCTGAACAAAGTCCTCTTGAAGCATGTGTGTGCGTGGAAGCTCAAACTTCTTCACAGAGCCTCCATCCGAGTTGCTGACTTGCTGATTTTTTTTCATCCGACTGATGAGGCGCTTCAGCTCCGGTCGCTCCTCTGCCACTCGCCGCTCTTCTTTCATTAAAGAGTCTGCTAACGTCGTCACCAGCTCTGTTGGAAAGATGTCGGTATCTGTCCTATAAAGGCTCTGGAAATCCATTAGAGCCTCCAGTCTTTTCCCAGCGACACTATATACCATGCCACGGAGGTAATAGTACCGAGCTAGCAGTGCAGAGTCCTCAGGAGTCGCTATAACGATGGATTTGTCCAGTTGGCTGATCATGTCTAAATAGTAGTTTTGAACGTAATGATAGGCCAGCGGAGGAGGAAAATCTGGAAGTTTGAATGTCTTAACTGGCTTTTGGGAACCTGCCAGGCCAGAAACGAAACAATACTTTACGTAAGCAAGCATCTTTAAAACACAATTTAAGTAGACATTTAGTATTACACAGATTTATAATTTATGTCTTTGTAATTATTATTTTCCCAGTTTGGACATACTGATTTGCACAGACTGGTCAACAGGTTTTTACCATTAGTCAACATGCAACAATGAAATATTTAAAAGCAAATCATTTTCAGAAACATTACATTTTGACAATCACATGCCAAATCATATTTTTTTAAAAAATCATTGTATCCATAGTGCTCTGACGCAATTTGTGGAAAAACATTGTGCTGCACACATATGCATCTACTGTATTCCTTTTTTCGACATTACCACACCCTCATTGAATTTGTTGGCAATGTGATTATTTCCTGTGGTGCGTGGTGGTGCACCTTATCTTTCAGCAATGCTATTACTGGCCTCAAAGCACATACCAATTTCTCACAAAGACAAAAGTCAAACAAAGGTATGATTGTGAGTGAATGAAATTCTCTTTAAATCGTACATGCATGTATAACACTTTAAATCCATAGATTTGTTGCTTTCAAGACTGACACTTGATGCCCCAGCTATCGGGAAATTATTTTTGTCACACAAGATATGAACTGCCTATACTACTAAACTCCGCAGTACTAGCAGCACTCATTGTCGATAACATTTCGATTAATTTATTTGACAATAAAGTCAAATAAAGTAAAAATATATCAAATGTCATCAGTACATGTGTACTTAAATATTCATGTAGACAATCAACACACTATGGAAGTTCCTAAATGCTTGCAGATATCAATCTAGTCTTTAAACAAGTTACACAACTGTGCGTCATGTTGAATGTTACCAGTAACTGTGCTGATCTGCAAGAATTACTTCAACCTAACCAGCATTTGATTTTTAAGGAACTAACTGAAGGTTCGGTTTAACTTTTTAACATCGCTCTAAGCTATAATATATGAAAGGATCAAGGCCGCAGTCTTCACAATAATGCTTCACACACCACAAAAGCAGATTCATTCTTTGCTTCTCTCTTCATCATCATGTTTTAAATTAACACTTTACTTGTGTAACTTAAAAAAGTCCACACCTATCTTCAACGTGCTTCCTAGGTTACATTTCTGAACGGAGAGCTGGCGGAAAGTAACCTTGAGAGAACTCTCCTCCGCTAGATTGGGAAGACTCATACCAAGCTTTTTACGAAGCCGGTTATCGGGGTGCTTGCGAGACATCTCTTCTATTATGGGCCTCCGCGGAGACTCTGACATGGCCCTCAACCTGGGATGGAGAAAAAAATTTGTATCTTGCACACACACGCACACACATACACATGCGCACACATGCACAGAACAGTCACCTGTATGCTTCTGTCCGAGTATTTAACTCCATGCGTGCAAAAGCATCCATCTTTCTGTTTAGTCGATCCCGAAGGAAAGAATGAAATATGTGTGTGTCCAAAACCTGCAGAGATTAAAGCACACTTAATTAATCTTATATTTAAGTCCAATGCAAATCTACAGAAATATAAACTAGATAAACTGTGATGTAATGATGTCTCAAATATTGTGGAAAATGCATTGTGGAGGGACAATGTAGCCTAGTGGGTAGAGCGTTGGGTTGGGAACCCAAAGGTTGGGGGTTCAAATCCTGGCTCTGCAACACTCCGCTACACTGCTGGGTCCTTGAGCAAGACCCTTAACCCTGTCTGCTCATTGTAAGTCGCTTTGGATAAAAGCGTCGGCTAAATGCAATGTTAAAACATTTGAGACGTGTAACGCATTCATGTATCTGATTAATGCAATTCCTTCTTTTTCTTAAACTACATCTTGTTTGACAAACATGCAGTAGAAAGTAAAGCTTTTACAATGTTTTACTGACTAACTTTATTCTATGATGGAAATCTTTTGAACCACATTTTGAATGGCAATATACAAAAAAACTGACTAGCAGACTAAGAGCAAAACATTGATTAATTATTATTAAGACAATAATCAGGTGAAAAGATGGTGATGCACTAACAGCCAAACTTCATTGTTTACTGGTTTAAACAACATTTTACTAATTTGAAAACATTTAGACCATTTCCTATCTAAAGTGCATAATCCCAATCTTTGTAGAGCAAGGTCAGAAATCACTCAGAGTGACCTTGGCGCCATTAGATGGCCTTTCATGCCATACTACTGTGATAAGTAACGACTTAAGAGACTTGGAAACCAATGTCATACTTTATTTAAAATCATTCAAATCAAAGTTTATATGTCACATACAAAGTATGTGAGGAGTAGCCATTGCGGGCCATGCTACTATCATATAGTATCTGTGAAGACAAAGCTGAACTAAAATGACTGAACTCGATTTGTTTAGTTCTAATTAAGAGCTCTTTATTTTTATGCATACTTACCATCTGAGACAGTGTTTGGTAAATGTATTAATAACATAAAAACATCAAGTGGTTATGCCTGTTGTTTACAACGACAGGGAGTGTATTTACCTTCCGGTAAAAAAGTAGATCTTCTGGTTCTTGGGACCTGAGAAATTCCTCACTGTTGAAAACCCGGTGCTCATAGTTTAAGTGATCATGAACCTCCCTAATAAGCAAATAAGGAAAAAAAGTGAGACTTTCCTTTGTCTGTAGATATTATCCATAAAAATTAATCCACATTGTAACCGGAAGCAGACCAAAACTTCAAATCCTTTAGTACTCTAATATGTCTGGCGCTGGTGGAGGTGTGCCATGTGATGGGACCATTAAAACAGAAGGTTTTAATGTAAATCAGGCACTTATTAGGTCACAATACCAAACGGTCCTGACATTTATAATAATTTACAGAAAAGGAATAGATAGATTTAATCTAAAATTGGAGAGTTTACAGGAGCAGTAGCGACCCAAGTGGAACAACAAAAAGTAAATTCAGCATAGCGTGTCCCCTTTTAATACAGAAGTCCTAAACATATTAACAATTAAATAGCTGACTCGGATAACTGGGATATATAATAATTGGAATAATAACACTGGATTAGATATTACTGTATTCAATTACTTTACAGTATAATACATCAATGAGAACAAAAAGATTTTCAAACATCAGACCTGAAGATGTTGACAATTAACTCAAGGGTGATATCAAGTATTTCAGAACTGAGTTGATGTTGCCACTGCCTTCTGTGTTCACGCACTTGAGTCACATCTGTGCTGCTGCCTAGTCGGCACAGTTCCAAGTCATAGTGAACCTGCAGTCCTGCTACTCTGTACAGATAAAACACCCAGATAAATGAATGTACAAATCATAGCATGAAATGAAATGAATGAAAATAAAAATGAAACCACATCACGCGTATCTATACTAATCTAAATTCTGGCTTTACCGTCTTTTAAAACATTCAGAAGCCGCTAATGGCATGTCGGGCAGGTCCTCAGGTCCTGAAGAAGAAACGGTTCCATTATCAATATCAATCCGGATCAGGTCATCTGTCTCCTAATCGAAAGAAGAAGAAGAAAAAGCTGAACAGGTGAGGTGATTTCCTAGCATGTAGGTTTGCATCTCAGTGGTGTTATCATCCAGCCAAGCATGCATACATTGGTGGCTTACTACATAATGTCTTTCTGCATGTAATCTAATGAAATAGTTGCATTGCTTCTTTAAAAATATCAACGAAACAAGAATAAAATTTGGTCATAATACTGTAGGGTAACATTTTAATGCCAGTGCATACTCATGTACACTTAAGGACCCAGAACATTAACATTCATGTATTTATATTTTTAATAAATATGAATAGATTTCAAACTGTCTGAGCAATTTACATATTTGTTTTTATAACATATTTAGAAATACTGGGAGCAAGGCAGAAACACACCCACAGAAGTGCTAGAGCCATCCATCCAGCAATCATCTAGTTTAATCACCACTGAATCCTATTTGGGGTCAGAGTAAGACACACACTGGGTGAATACACTTAAGACCTCAATAGTTTGCCAGTCTATGGCAGGGTACAGAGACATACACACAAGACAAGTTCAGTACTAGGGACTCCTTGCTGTGAGGCGACAGTTCTAACCACTAAGCCAACCTGCCACACTACTGCTACAGCCTTTCTAGGGATCACAAACTCACACCTAGAAAAAATATATGCAATAGAAAGGTCAGATCCAGCTAAGCCAACTGCCACAGGATTGTACTGACCGTAGCCACCTCGTCAAAGTGCTGCTGGTGGCAGCCCATCAGGAAAGCGGTAGGAGCCATTAGGAAGTCCAGCATTTGTTGAGAAAGTACAGGTACGAATGGATGTTGCCAGCGCAAAGGGTAAATGAAAAGCATAAAGCACTCGGCCACCAGTGTGAGTCTGGCCCAGTCTGACGAGAAAAACACCACCTTCTGTTCGGTCAGGATGCTACAGATCACCTACAGAGATACAAACCAGTCCATTTTAGTTTTACAGCTTACACTAAATCGAATGTTTAATATACATGCATATGATAAACATTCTGTTTCAAAACAGAAGTATTCAAATTCCTAAGGAGAACAGCACTGACCTGCAAGATCTGCTCAGGTCTAAAGCACAGGAAAGGCAGATGTAAGTCCAGATCTATTGTGGGATGGTCGATGTCTACTTTAGGTGAAAGAATAATCTGTAGGGGTTTCAGGTTGAAGGCCTACGAAGAAAAACAAAGCTGGCTGGTTGAGCAGAAAAATAACAAGCTTAGCATAATAGGCTTCGAGTAAAAAGCACACATGAAAGCCTTTCTTAAACTAACAGGTACAGCTTTCTGGAAAGATAAGAACTGGGAGAAGGGGGAAGATGGAAACAGAATTTTATACTGATATAGTTATATACACATTTATCCACAAACAAATATCGGCGCAAACATATCTTGTATTAGATTTTTAGTCTCCTGATTGACTGGTCAGGTTAGCTCACCACTTGTAGCTGGCCAGGCGGTGGGATGGGCACCAGGGCTAATTTGGCAGAGAATTCCCTCACTTGCTCCTCAAACTCAGAAATGCGGCAAGTCTTCAGCTGAAGCAGGAATCTGTAGTAAATCATGAGAATCATTAGATTTTTATAAATACTGCGAAAGAAGTAGCCAAGGTAATCAGCACTGACATTCTCCAGCTGTATTTTCTCACAGACACTTTGATAGTACATGATCAACACACTCTTTCCCCACATCTGTAGAGATTGTAGCTGAATCAGTAGCGAGAGCCCCTTCCCAGCTTTATATCCCACCCCTAAATGAATCAGACAGAGATACTCACGAAGAAAGGCAGTCTCTTAGAGCGTTATAGTAAGGGTGTTTGGAGATGACGCAGATGCCGTAAAAAGTGTACAGCCGAGGGGGTTTGGAAGAAGCATGGCCATTTTGATGTCCTGTCCTGTCTATAGTAAACTGAAATACAAACAGGATCAAATAAGATTGAGCTTAAAGTTGTGTGTTTTTGAGAGAAGAACCATGTTATTATTAATTGTGACTGCTATATTACGGGTCATGCTAGAATAGCACATGATATAAAGGGTGTATTTGTAGTTGGCGCATTACTGTTGATCCTATTTATCGTTACAAATCTAATGAGATTTTTCAAAGGGGGAAAATAAATGAGGTTTTCAAATAATTATTTATATCATGTCATCCAGCCATCCCCATTGGGGAAACAGGGGCAGATGATTAATGTTTCAGTTTCTCTAAAATGCAACCACTTCTATATAATGAGCACTAAAGTAAAACTCCTTCTACATCACAATGGCCTTCAAAAATTTTATATTAATGTCCATGGTATATGGAGTTTATAAAGTTTACATTTACAATAAAGCATGTAGCAGATGCCATTACCCAAAATGACTAACAATTACAAACAAACACAATTTAAGCAACTGGGGGTTATCGGTCTTGCTCAGGGGACCAACAGTGGCAACTTGGTAGTTGGTACTGCCGACCTTCTGATCTCTAGCACAGTACCTTAACCAGTACCTTAACCAAGTTCATTGCAAGGTGTTCATTTAAAAAAAAAATAATGATGTAGGTTTCCAATTACAGACCATAATAAATACATTTAAATCAGCACATATATATTGCAACAATATAGAATACAGTATAACACAGAAAATAAAACAAACACTGCTCACCTGTATGGGTTTGCAATACTGAACCACTACGCCATGTGTTTGGTTCCCAAATACGTCAGTGAACACCAGGAAGTGATAAGAGTCTTCCTTAATCTCACTAACTACTCTCAATCCATCTAAACATTGAGCAGAGAGATGTTTTAATACTGTGAGCTCTGAGAGAACGTTTACTTGGAGCCTTTGATAAGATTAAGAAAGCCTGACCTGGAAAACAGAGCTGAGGCAAAGCAATGAGGTCGATATCTTTAGGCACGCTAGGATCATGGGCCAAGGTTTTGGACTCAGAACTTGATGAATTGGTCGGTTTGTCTCTCTTCTTCTTTAAAAAGGAGCGTCTTTTATGGACTCGACTGAAAGCTGGAGGATGTTCGCCACTACTGCGTTCCTTATTCACAAATGGAGGTGCATGAACCTGCAGCACCTCTGCCTCCAAAAACTGAAGCTCTTTTTCTTTAGGTTGATATGAAGCCTTATGAAGAAGAAATATAATTCATTTTAAAAAAAAATTACAAACAGGTAAATGTATGGTTTGTATTCTGTACAAAGCAAATGTATAGTTTGTGCCATATAGGTCAAGGTGTGGTTAACTTAAAGGGTTAGTCAAAGTTTACTATTCAACTACTAAAACTTTATACAAAGTGACTTACAAATACAACTGAACAACATTTTTTGAGCAAGTCAGATTTAAGGGCTTTGCACAGGGGCCCAAGTGTGGCAACTTAATGGCAATGGAGCTTGAACTGGTGATCTTTTGATCTCAAGTACAGAAATGTAATCACATCTGCTCTATGTGATCAACAGTTCCACCACCAATCAACTACAAACATTTTATACTGACAAAATATAATATTTTATATTAATTAAAAAGACTATTAAATATTGTACTTTCACAAATAAAATGCAATAGTAAAGTAATAGTACGAGCCCTGGTGCTAGAAACAGAAAGTTCTACAAGCCCCCAGCCTAAAAAAACAGAAGGACTTTGACCTCCAGAGCTGCCCATTCAAATATGTGCATAAATGATCTGCTCTAGTGACCTTTAAATATGTGTACTGAATGGAATCATTCATTGGATTTAAATTTGCTTGCTGTACTATATGGTGGCATGAAAAGCAATAAACATAATTCTTTGGCAGCACTAGGCTTCGATGCGACAGCGAATCAGACCTTTGTGTTAACATGACTGCTCAGAGAAAATGTTCATGACAACATTCTGGACAGATAAAACCAGTGAAGTTAAACATGTAGCCATTTGTTTTGTCTACTTGCTGAGTTCTATCAGCTCTGTTTGAATAATTTGAAGGCCCAACAGAGATAAAAGATGCATTTGTGTCTTGATACTGCCTTCATTTATACTTTTACACTTCCTTTGTATGTAGTGAATGCTGACCAGTACTCCGGAGTCGGGTTGTAAAACCTAAACTAACAATTATGGTAAAGACAGACAGTACCTCACAAAGCTCCTTCAGACAATCACTGGATGGTCCAACAACTACACAAGCTTCCAATAGTCCCACTGGGATATTATTCGCCATCAGAAAAGCATTTATCTCCAGTGCTAACCCCGTCTTGGCTAGGCATCCGTCACCTTAAGCAAACTCCAATGGCATCTGTGGACAGTGATTATTTGTTGGAGTGAACAACTCCAGCCCTGTGTAGACAGATCCATAAAATACAGCTGTTACTGGTACTTGAAGGGCACTACTTAAAGAAAACAGGAAGTGGGTCGAATGTAAAGCAGTTACAAGGAACCAACTTGATTTGAGCAAACTGCATATTTTCACCCAAATTAACAGAACAAATACCATTTCAAATTTTTTTTTACTTAATATATAACAGAAAAATAACGTTTAATAAAGTTTGATTATTTCAAGCAGGCACGACAAAATACAGAGATTAAACTCGCCATTGCATTTGGTGTGAATTAATATCATATGCAAAGGAGCCTCCAGTCACAAAAGCAATTACACAGCACTTTTACATCTCGGCACCCTTGATCATACGAAGACTGAATGTAAGTGAAACTGAACAACACTTATAACACTACTACAGCTATAATGAGAAGAGGGAAGCTTATAAATATAATTCGTACAGAATACAATATGTATATATCAATTTATCAATACCTGGACATTCATAGTCACTAAGTCACTTTATCCTTATATATTTATACATAGCTCATTCTACTTTTGTAAATTACCTTCTTTTGCCTTTTCCTACTTTTTTACTTTTTAATTGTAGTTAAAATTACACGTACAATTATTGTTTTCATTATAACCTATTTTTAGCGTGTTAACTGTAATTTCGAGTGTTCGGATGGAGTGGTTATAAAGCATTTCACTGCCGGTTGTACTGTGTATAACTATGTATGTGACAAACTTTGATTTGTATATGTTAGTATTAGGCGTTCTCCCAATCCTCCTGCAGTGAATGAGACTCGCACCGACCCTCCGTTATGGACACAGTATGTACACACCATCAGCTCTGTGCACGGATTCACACAGCCAGATCAGAATTATTCCTTGACTACAGTCAGCAAATCAGCATCAACTAGTCAGCAGAGGCTGTAGCTCTCTCAGTGATGAAAAGTCCCTATTTAGCCATGTGGCAAAGCTGAGACTCGATGTGATGTATGTGAATTCTAGCTTTGGTGTTCTAGCATAGCCACCTGAACAACATTTAAATCTACAAAGAAAGTATATTATTACTACAGTGAATTCAAGTCAAGTGTGCTTATTTTCTTTGGCCTGCTTGAATCAGTATGATATAAAAATGAGACAATATTGCAAGCGCACTGTAAACATCTGCACAAATGGATAAAAACATACCTCCTTTCAAGCTATATTAGCAAGTATACAATAGTTCTACATACAACATTTAGAACATGAGATTATGGATAATACTGCTTTTATGCAGTAAAGCTTTGATTATTCAACCTCTGTAACAACATGGAGGACATCGTTGCTACCACTTTCACATTCAGCCATTTAAAACATCTTGCCTTGCACCTGGTTAAACATGAACATATTTGTACTTCCACTTTCTGTAAGATTGTTTAGTCAAACAATATAACAAATTTCTTCTTGTATTGTGAAATATGTTAATTTGTAACTTTACCACTTTGGCTTACTTCACATATTGACTTGCACTGGAACACTTCCGTTGTTTTTACTGTTACTGCTTAAAAAGTATAAGAGGGCAAATGAAATATAGTTACTGACATACAGAGCCAGAATTCCACCACTGTGACATATTGTGTAAAGCAAATGTTAGACTGCAGTTATTTCCAAGTGTGGCACAATTAGTTTGGGGGTGGAATAACTTACAAATGAGGCAAGGCCAGATTATTTGTATAGCACCTTTCATACAGTTAAAATTCATAGTGCTTCATGCATTAAAAACATTTACAAGCATTCAAATACTTTAAATTCTTTAAACATTTTTTCCAGAGATCTAGAACCCCAGAAAGGCTAATTTCAAATACAATTACAAATAAAAGCTTTCAAATTTAAAACAAAAACTAACAAGATAAAATATTTAGTAAAAGTAGGTGCAAATTTTAAAGCTCAATTTAGAAATATTCTGTATTACTCATTATTAGAAAGCTAATTGGTTTAACTAAATCTTTCATATTATTGAGTTGGCACTAGGGCTGACCGCAATTAATCGATTATTCGTTGGTCGACCAAAAAATTACTAGTCGGACAAATTCCATTGGTCGA